>CATKUY010000138.1:0-53000 GCA_949802685.1 Dicyrtomina minuta | reverse complement strand
ATATATATATATATATATATATTTATTCATCTAGTTGATATGTGGCCATCAGCCCTTACAACCCCTTCATGATACATGTAAAACTTGCTTAATTGCTAAAAATATGTTGATCTTAGTCTACATTAAAATTCCTGTGATTTATAGTCATAATGTAAAAGTTAAAATATAAAGTAGAAATAAAATAGAGGTAATATGTGATTCAAATACAGAATGGTTTTCAAAGAGGGCAAAAGTATGTTAAGTTATGTGAGCACTGTTATCTCGGTGTTTATTTTAGTTCTGAGAACTGCGCACCAAAAAATCGTAGGTTTTTTGAAGAGACACGGCCGTACATGTTTCATCTTTGAAAAATTTTTCAATATAATTGTTTCTGGTGGTCCCAGATTTGAAAAAGTTCAATTTTTCTCTTTGTATCTTGTACGCTGGGCAGATAAACATGATGTGATATACATCCTCCCCTTTGTAGTTACATAGCGGACAGTGCACTGGTTCGTTCGTTTTCCATACTTTATTCAGCATTCCCAACTTTAATTTGTTGCCATTAATTTTTATATATGGGTGTCCAAACCTTAGCTGCTGCGTCAACTTAATTGCTTTCCATGAAACATTATGTTGATAAATGCTGCTCCTGGTTGCATGTGATTTTATAAATCGAAAGTTTTTCATGTTTGTGCTGTTCAGCATTGATGCTACGTCTTGATTTATTGAATTTTGGCAGGCTTTGGCAATTAAAATATCTGCATGCTTTCGTGAGAATTCATCGATAATTTTACCGTATTCGGTTTCCATTTGGTAGAATTTAAAAAGATTTCTTAGTTGGATGATCCAGTTGATTTTTGAATTTTTAGATTTGACTTCTTTAAGTTCCATGTAGCAATTGTAATTCATGCTCTCCTTTCCTTGCCCATAGATATTATTTTGCAAAAACCTTACTGTAGCTTTAAATATCGCAAGTCTAACTTGATTTACGCCTGTTTCCAGTCGAAGTATATATCCCGGGGTCAGCGTGGTTGCATTAAGAAGGGTTCTTAAGAATTGCGTTTGAAGCATCTCAAGTTCGTCTATGTATTCAAGAGCCCAAAGAGGAGCGGAGTACGATACAATTGAGCGTATTAAAGAGTTAAATAGCTTTAGTTGGACCTCTAATTGGTTAGTCCTTGTGTTATGAAGTAGTCTATAAAATTGTGTCATCGTTAATTTTGCTTTATTTATAAAATAAGTTTTTGCTGCTTTAAAGGTGCCATCACAGCTCATCGGAATTCCAAGATAAGTATACTTATCTACGTTTTTAATTGACTTATCCCCCCAGTAAAGTCTTGTATTTTTTATGTCCTTTTTGATTCTTTTTCCTTTTCTAAAGATGATAACTTTAGTTTTTGTCAAGTTGACTTTTAGCAGGTTTTTGTCAAAGTATGCTTTTGTTGTATTGATTGATTTCTGGAGTTCTCCAGGTGTTGGAGCAGTGAGTAATATATCATCGGCGTATAGCATTATTAATATTGTTATTGCTTATATTATGATCCCTAGTGTTCCGGTGTCAGAGAGTTCACTCACAATTTCATCGAGATATAAGTTAAAAAGGTTTGGCGAAAGTGTTTCACCTTAAAGAACCCTAATTAGAACATCAATCTATTCAGTGTATGCGAATTTGGTCCGAACTTTTGTTTTTACATCGTTGTAATTTCCCATAATTACTTCAATAAATTTTTTACTAACTCCCTTTTTCTCTAGCTTTTCCCATAGCTTGTTGTGGATTATGCTGTCAAACGCTTGACTGAGGTCAATAAATAATGCAAAAAGGTAGTTGTAATTTGGTTTTGCTAGCGATTTCTAAATAATTGCCATTGGTCGAAAAATGTTGTCTTGGCAGCTAGTCCCTTTTTGATAAGCCGTTTGATTTTCCTTAATTTTATTGTTATGCTTGCACCATGCTGACAGCCTATTGGCTAAAATTATTGTGAATAGCTTAGTCGATGTGTTAAGAAGTGAGACCGGTCTGTAATTTAAAGGGACTTTTTTGTCCCCCTTCTTGTAAATTGGAACAAAAATTATTTCGTGCCATCGTTCCGGGACCTTTTTTGTATGTAAAATGTCATTAAATATTGATGTTTATGTTTCAATGTGAGCAGTTCCCATATTTTTCCAAATTTCGTTTAGTATTCCATCGCTTCCAGGGGATTAATGATTTGCTAGCTTACAGATGGCTGATTTTACTTCTTCAGGTAAAACAATTTGGTCTAATATATTATTTTCTGCTTGGATATCTAAATTTGGAACAAACGGGGCTTGATGTATAATTGGACTGAACACGGTTGAGTATTGATCATGCCAAGATTCTTTTGAGATGTTATTGTTGATTGCTACATGTTTAGAAGGCCTTAATTTGTTTACTGCGGACCAAAATTCTTTAGATGTTTTCGAATTAGAAATTTTCTCCTTTATTTTATTGTAGTTGTCAATTTTCTTTTCTTAAATCAGATCCAGATACACTTTTCGAGCCCTAGTGTAGTTGTTAACGTGCTGAGCTATACCACCTGCATCCCCAGAGCATTTAATTTTTCGTATGTTTCGGGTTAGCATGTTACAAATTCTCTTCTGTTCGTTGCATTGTCTATCAAACCACCTTGGTCCAATTACTGTTTTTTTCTGAAACGGGATACTTCTACACATGCCAGAATCAGTTGCTGCTTTTATTATTGTCGATTTAAGCTTTTCGTAGGTTTTAATGTTTTCTGAACTGTGTTTGTTTATCTTCGATTTAAATACTTGAGAGTGTGCAGAGTTCCAAGAAATTTGTGAGTATTTACCGCATTCGGTTTTAGTTTGAACCTTCAAATTGATATCGATTAAAATGTATCCGTGATCTGAGTGAGGGTCTGTGGTAACAGTTAGATCTTTGAGTTTTGGTTTAATGGATTGTGTGGCTAGGCAGAGGTCGATTTGGCTGTATCCGTTTTCTTTTGTATATGTTGGCTCTCCATTAGGATCGGAGAAAGTTCTGCCATTAACTATTACAAGGTTTTTTTCACAAATTTTTAATGCGAGTATTTCTCCTCTTTTATTGTGACTTCTGTCTTTGGATATTCGATTTTGTTGAAGACAACGATTTTGAGTTTTATATTCAATTCGATCTTTAGTAATGCTTGCACAGCGTGCGTTCATGTCTCCAATTATTAGTCCATTGTTTCTGAGTTGTGATATTACTTGAGATAGGATTTTGTCTGATTTATATGATGGGGGTATATATGTTAGTATAATTTTGTTTTCCCAGATACGGATTTTAGAGACGTGAAATTTGAGCCTTTTTAACTTTCCATTTCGATGCTATTTTTGTTGCAATTACCACAATCAACCCTCCACTTGCTCTTCCAAATTTGGAGTCTTTGGTTCCATATGTTTGGTGAATTTCATAGTTGCTGTTTATATGTGGGAGAAACTTTAGGTCTGATGTCATCCACGTTTCGCTCAGGCAAAATATACTTGGCATTAAAGTCATAATAACGTTTTGTTTTTGAGTTAAATTACTTACACATCCGTTTACATTCCAGTAAAAAATATTCTCCAAATTAAATAAGTCATCGTGTTTCTTCCTGTTTGTTAGCCATGCTATGCCAGTTATTAGGTTATTTGTGCAGTGGGAGGGTCCACTCTTGTCATTTGTTTGTACATTTTTGAAAGGTTGCAGAGGCCGGCCGAAATCCTATGTCGAGTTTCCTGAATTCAGGTTGTTAGTTAAGTCCATTTCAGTCTCTTCTTTTCCGTCGTCCGTATTCTGTGAGTTTAGTTCTGTGTGTTGCGTTGCTTTTGGCTTTGGGTTTTGCAATCTTTCAATTTGTTTTTGTTTCTGAACACGGGGAGGTAAGTCAGCATTAATAAAAACTCTCTTGAAGTTCGAGGTGTCCTTTAATTTGAGTTTGTTGAAAGAAATCAATAGTCGGTCTCTTACTGTTATGAACTTGACGCTGATCGGTCGCGTTTTACCTTCTATTAATTTTCCCAGTCTTCTTGTAGTATCTATTTCCATACTTGGGAATCCCATTTCGGTTAGTACATTCCTAATTAGGACTTCTCGTGTCCTCCAATTTTCCTCCTTCTTTTTCGCCAGGCCGTTACATATCAAGTTGCCTTTTCTTAATTCTAGATGCATAAGATCGATTTCTTTCTGCAATGTGGTAATTTCTTTCTCAAGTTCCTGGTTTTCCTGTTGCAATATTCCAATTGAAATTTCCTGCTCGGCTACCTTTGCCTTAAAGGCTTCAACGCTATCTAATTTGTCTTTGATTTCTGCTTGTCCCATCAGTAATTGTTGTAACATTTCCTCCATGCTACCGACCTCAGTTTCGTCGTCTTCTATTTCGTCCCCCTCATTTCGTTTAGTACGTTTATTGCCTCGCCTCTCGCCGTTTTGTGACATCTTGGGTTGAGGTTGTTGCGGTTGTGGTGAGTGACCGACAGGCATTGGTGAGCGGTTACAAAGAGAACCAAAATTGTTTTTTTTAAAATATGTTTTGTTTTTGTCTGTTTAATTGCATTTATTTCTAAACTTTGCTAAATTTTTCAAATTAAAATATTGTAGAATTTGTTCTGAATTCAGAGTTTAGATAGAAACAATTCATAGGTATAAAGTCATAGGTTAATAATAACTACTCAACTGATTGTGAGCCCGGATTCCGACTGTCACCTTTGATTTGCCAATAAATTAGTTTGGGAACTCAATCTCCTGTCGGTCCGAGCAAACGGAATAGTTTGAAATTAAAGAGAGTTGTCCGTTGGTCTGCTAGGATTCGTTGTACGGTATTGTAAGGGTTTTCTTCTTTTTAGCTTTTAATCGATCAGTTAATTGTCTTTTTTTGATTCTCCATACATAGTTGTACACTAGAGTTTTGTGAATCTTATAGTGTGTGTGTGTGTGTGTTTTAACTATAATATTTAAGTGTGTATTTTTGAAATAAGTTTAAAATATTTGGCACAGAGAAGAAATTTGATGTATTTCGTACGTGGCGCTAACCAAGGATCTTTAAAAGCTTTTATTTCAAATAACGTTAATAAAATAACTAAACAGAGTTAATAAATAAGTTTTCGAGTGTGGACAATCCAATCTTTGGAAACAAACATTGGATTTTCACACATTAATGAACCGCGAATGAACCTAACACTGGTGTGCTAACACTGGTTTACTTACATTACCCAGCCTTGCGGAATTTGAGATGAAAGTTTTTAATATTAAAAACTTTTATTTCAAATAACGTTAATTAAATAACTTAACAGAGTTAATAAATAAGTTTTAGAGTGTGGACAATCCAATCTTTGGAAACAAACATTGAATTTCCACACATTATACGTTGCGCATGCGCTAAACTTGCTACTTAAAACAGGTTACGTTGTTGAAATATGTGTTCAGTCTTGAACTAGCATTCCATGCGCGAACATTGACTTGTCTAAGAAGAGAAAATTTAGCGGTATTTCAAATCGTTTTGAGCAGAAAATTTTGAAAAACGTTACTCCTAAAGATTTAAAATGTGAAAATTGTGATTACTGCTAGATAAGCTTAGAACCTCCTCGAATTTGGTTTTTTATTTATAAAGATAAACAATACTGTTATTTGTGCGAGTCTGTAGAGAAAAAAAAAGATATTTATGTTTTAAAAAATTGTAAAATTGCTGAAAGGTTTAACATTGAAAATGTGAATAATATTGATAACTGAAGTGAAATCAGAAGGTCCCCTGCAAAAACTAACTGCTTTTACTGTACTGGGAATTTTGATTCTAGTAAAGAAACTACGAGAGACCGTTTGAGTTTGTACGACGGTTGGCACTATGGTTTCACAATGTACGTTTACACACCATATTCAAATGTTGAGTTATGTGAACTGTGCTACTTGTATCAAGACAGTGTTTTTGAAAACATTGCTAAGCAGTTATTATGAGAAAAATTGATATTAAGTGCTTTAAATGTGGATTTGCATGGCTTCAAACTTTAATTTGTGACAAAATAAAATTGGTTAAATACAAGCACCGTTGTTATTGTTTAAGATGTCTCAAGTTGCAAAAGCTCCGTTAAGTTCTAACTAAAAAACTTGCGTCTGTGGATGAGACTAGCATACAAAGTTTTATTTAAGATGAAAACTTTTCAATTCATTACCAGTCGTATAATACATTTTACTGTGAATATTGTGATTATGAACATAACAATGTTCAGTCAAGTATGAAAACCAAAATAGATGAAGTTAAACGATTTTCAAATAACATGCAAGGTTTATTGTCGTTTAATTATGTAATATTACCTTAGGTTTGGCTTTGCGAGAAATGCTTTAGAAATAACGAGTTCAGACTTGTTGTGGTAAAAACGTTCTTGCAGTGTACACTCGAAATTTGAACCCTGACGGGTCAGAGCAAGAAAATGTGTTATACAGTACAAGACCTTGTTGCTATTAGTAATTTTAGAAATGTTAACAATTATTGAATTTAAATATAAAGACAAGCATATCAAACAGTTAACATTTAAAACTAAAAAGGGTGTTAAATACTACAAATGTACTTGTTCATATTCAAGATGGCATGTTTTACAATCTTGCCTGTTGCGCATACTACTCGAATTTCACAAGAAAGTACCTCAAACCATTTTTACTATAACAGAAGAATGTGCTAGCGTACTTCAGTCTGTATGGACATGCAAGAATATTGTTTCAATGCAAAGTGTATTAAATGAATTTTCTGATTTCCTGTCAAGCTATGGAAAAGTTCAAATGCTATTACTGCCAGTACAGCTGGATTACAGATAACGTTATAACAAACATGACGTAAACCAAGATGCACAAACATGCTGCTACTATTGCTACACAGAAGAAAAGCAGAAATTGGAAATAATAAAGTTGGATCTCGACAAATCATGGTATAACGAAAACCAATGGTTTATGGAAGGGGTACTGGTTGAAAACTTTAACTGCTGTGGATGCCATATGCTGTCCATGAAACATATTGATTTAAATAAATTTACTGGAAAGATATATATTTATACGTTTTTACAGGTGCCTTCACATCAATTCTGTATACCGTGTAAATCCTTTAAATTATTGAATCCTAATCAATGTGTGTACATTAAATGCAAATCTAAGTATAATGAATGTAAACCTTTAAAATCTTATGACGAAGTCGACAATAAATAAAAACAAAATTTGATACATTTAAATGACAATTTTATTAGGCATCAATAACTTTTAATACACAATATTATTAAGCCCCAATAACTTTTAATACACAATTTTAATAGGCATCAATAATTTTTAATACTTAATTTTAATAAACATCAGTAGTTTTTTAATAAACAATTTAATTAATGTGCATAAGAGACACTATTGTGTTTGTCTATTGTAAGCACACTTTCAAATATTCCGTGAAGTAAACAGGTATAAGTTTCAGTTATAGCATCTGTAAATGTAGCTTCAAATTTAACCTGTCCAAAACGCAATTGGTTAAAAGAATCTGCTTGTCCATGCAGTTGGAAAGCAAATATCGCTAATCTATTTTTAAAACTGTTATAATTTACAATCCCGTCAGATGGCAGACCTGTAATTTTCAAACACTTTGAAAACGCTTCCATGTGCTGATTCTCTTGAAAGTTACAACTGATGGATCCATAAAAAGATTCATTTTGATCAGTAGAAAGTTTTATTCTGTTTATGTTAACGTGATCAAAAACATAGGAAGCAGCGCTATATTTACCGTTAATTCAGTGAATGCACTAAATGTTCTAATAGCGGAATGTCGTCAATCTTCCAATTATAAAGTTTTACTTTACAAAAAGCACAAATAACCTACAAATTATGAATTACATATAATATACATGTATAACTTTTAACTGTTTAACATAAAAAATAATCTGATGAAGTATAAAATTAGAAATTTACTTTGTCGTTTTTGCCTGTATATATAAACCCAGCATCAGCCATGCTTTTCTTGCTAATATAATCTACAAGCCATGTTTTAAATGTGGCAAGACGTAGATCACAATCGCTTAACATTGCGTAATCCATTTATATCGCGTTTTTTAAGCAGTACAGACCACAAGAAAATGAGCACAACGTATAACACAATACCACAAGCTACGAGCACTAACACATCACTACTCAAAATTTCATTTATTTCATACATTTTAACCAAAATTTGAATTTTCTTACAATCTATAATATTTGAAACAGAACTTATGACGATATAACCCAATGGAATTTTTATCATGAAATACACATATATATTCTTAATAAAATACACATAATTACAAAAGCATGTTATTACTTACACAATTTTGGCAAAAATTAAAAAATATTCGCAAAATTTAGTTTTTTTGACAATGAGTACATTTTATGATAAATAATTACATTACAGTATTTTTTCGTACACGACATTTCTTATAGCTTTATTTGCTAAGGCCAATAAGCGTATACCTAAAGGTGGAAGTAAATACCTTTTAAAGGCAAAATATGAAACCCTATTCTAGAAAAACGCAAATTTAATATCTTTTAATTTTTTATTTTTAAAACGTGCATTTGAACTAATTCAGGTTTGCAGTTAAACAGTGCTTTTTCATAAGTTTTAAAATTTACTGATTGCAAACAAGCTCTAGTGACCCCCTTCGCACGTAATTTAAACGAGTCATCGTAAAATTTTAAAGCATAACACTTAACTGCTAGCGCTATGAATCTGTAAATACGTTTAGATCCTGTATCTATTTTAAGCAGGCCCGCCACGCCCTTGTTTTTATTTGAATACAAAAGATCAGTTGGAGACAAGTTTGAAAAATCAAATAATTCTTCTAAATTTTAAAAATCTTCATCTAACGACGTCTTCCCTTCCTTTTAAATAATCAAAAGTAACTTTCAATCAGTATCTCCATACAGATAGTATATACGTTCTTGAAAATACGGTTTCAATTTGAACCAGTAAAGTAGAAACATTATTTATTTACTCATTGCTAATATATAATGTCCTATGTGATATGCTGTATCAAATTCTACACGCACTTGTTTTATATAGCAGACTGAAGTTTCGTCATCTATAGCATATCTATCTTTAAATAAAAACGAATTGTGCAATTCCTGAGCTTTACTTGTAGTTTTAGTTATTTTGCATTCTGTGTATTTAGCAGGGTTACTTAAAAATTTTCCAAATACTTGATTGTTTGAATTTTAGCTGCAGTTTTTACTGTTTCATTGTCAAAGTTTTTCCTGGTTTCTATGTTCCCATCAATATAAGATTTGAAGACTGCCTCCTCTTTAAACAAATATCGACGTGTTATTTGTGTTATCTGAGCTCCTAACTTAACGTACAATTGTAAAAGTTTAATAGGGCAAACATAATTGAATTTTGGAAAAAGACTGTTTACAAGTTTCTCTGAAGCGCCAGGGTTTGAAATAATACCTTTGTATTTTTCTAGCAGCTCTTGCTGAAAGTCTGACAAGTAAGCTGATGTTATTTTTAATTTATCAGGCATTGGGCAAAACTCGTCAAAATAGTCATGCAGGTGATCAGGAATGTAGATATCTACCTCAAGCATCAACGAATAACCTGCATTGCTTGGATATTCTTTGAATTTTCGTAAATCGTCTATAAACAAATCATTTATTTCCTGACTACTTAACAACTTTAATTCTCCTACAGGCACTGGCATAGTTACACAATATGAATACAAAGCATTAACGTCCAAAAAAACTAAAGACTGTTTCGGTCTTGTTTCATCATACCCTTTCATTCCAGGCTCATTGGCTTCTGCATATCTAGTATTTAAGATGGTCATTCCACCGTAAGCTGAGCTGAGCAGCATGTGAACCATACTTATATCATCCATCACTTTGATCTTTGCTTTTGTAGATATTAAGCAAGCACTATAGCTAAAACTAGGCCCTGACACAAAGTGATAGATATCAAGCCCGTATAGCTGATAATGTTTTTCTGTATAGTTTTCCAATACATCAGACATTAAAAAAACATCAAATTTTAGGTAAAGCATAAGGTACTCTCGTATATTTTTACATTTAAAAAGCTTAAATGTTTCTAGAGCGTGGTCGTATTCTTCCTGACTCACACCTTTTTGTTTTAAAGAACTTTAAAAGTACTCTATCACTGGAAGGTTTTTTTCTTTCAATCTTTCAGAACAATCAAGGTATTCATAAGGAAATACCTGCTTAGATAAAAGTTTAATAAATTGAGTCATGTAATTCTTAAATTCTTGTCAGGTGTACTTAAAATTTTTTACCCCTGTACTTCGTAATAAGTTAACCTGCTCCTGTTCAGGACTCATTAGATATTTGCAAGGGTCTAAAAATAAAACTTTTCTATATTTTTTTATAGAATGAAAGCGTTGTGAATTCTGAGATAGTATATCAATATCATTAATAAAAGGTTCTTTAAACCCCTGCGCTATTACCGCCAAATCAAACCTGGATCCATGGTATAAGTGTACAGATATATAATTTCTAGGTTTTAAAGAAAGATTACATTTCGTACAACACGCGTAGATTTCAGCCCGTTTAGCTGTATTTGTTGTATGAAAATGATGCCTGCATTTTAAATTGAGCTTTGTTAAAGGATCTTCACAGAATTCGCACATTGTTTTTTCTTAAAAAAATTATTTGCTCTTCTCAAGTTAAATCAGGCAGGCCTAAATCATGACTCTGTAATTCTATGCATCTGTCTGCTAACTGTAAACACTTTTTTAAAAATCTTGAGATGCAATCTTCACCACAGTAGCTATAATATTCCTAAAGTCCATTAGGGCCTATTAGGAGCATACCATAGGCTATCGCTACTTAATTTCTAACGTCTGCATTTTCTGTTTTCTCTACTAGGGTTTCAAAATCAGCAAAAATCACCCAGTTGTGAGGGAACATTTTATACCAGTCTTTGCATTTTATATTTTCGGAACTCCGTCCATATCTTTTTGAGGACATTTTATATTTTTTATGCCTAGAGATAAACATAATCTCGCATGTTTGTCAAACGATGCTTGTTTTCTAAAACTATTTAAGCAGAGCCTGCAATGTTTATAAAGATCACTAAACGATGAAGATAAAAACTGGTCAAAATTTAAAATTAAAATATTGTGGTAATTTGATTGACGGTCTCCAATTATTAACAAGTCGACTTTTTTTGAAAAATCCTGAAATTTGCTAACTCTTACAGGGTAAATTTAAGAACCTTCATGAGAAAACACACTAACTGCTATCTGATTGTTAAGTTCAAATTGTGCAATCTTATTTACCTCTACAGGTAGCTGCAATCCGGACCAGTCATAATGGTGAAAATATTTTGTGTAGGATGGATATCTAGTTAGACTTCTACCTACATCGCTGTAATGCAGGCTGGCAAGTACCGCATACACAAAGCATTCTTCATTTTCCGCTTTTACATTCAGCAGAGCTCGTCTGCCTTTAAAAATTTGTAGGGTTGGAAGATAGCCAGAACCTCTGATAGGGGTGTATTTTATTACATTAAAATGCAGTTTTGCAAGCCCTAATACTTTCCAAGCCGAGCCACTTTCGTTATATACTGAAAGAGTATTAACTATATAGGATACAGCGTTTTCTAGAACGTCGTTTATGTAATTATCATGGTATAATATTAAATACGGGGAGTTAATAATCGGACTGGCTATATTTTTAGAAGTCAGATCCTCTAGATCTGCCTTGATTACAAACTGGGTTCCAATACCCTTATAATAACTAATACATTGTTTCAAAATAATTACAATGTCATTTTTAACTCGTCAAAGACTTTAGGAACGGAATACCTAGGTTCTTTGAATACGTGTGTGAACATCTTAACTATACCTCTATGATCACTTCTAGTAATGTGAAAACAACCTAAAACGGCAATAAAAACCCCATTGGACATACCAGTTTCACTGTTTTGCTTCGTGCAATTATGATCTTGTATTCGTATAAAGTTTCCACAGCCCTGCTTGCAAATGTGTTTTTCATCACGGTGTTCATCTAGTTTCCTGTATCTACTGCATTTAAAACCACACTCTGAATAGCCGCACGCAAACTGAAAATTTAAAAAAAGTGATTAAATTGTGCATACATTCAATAATACCCGCTCTTTTACTTTGCTAAAAACTCTATTTTTTAAGCAAACGCCGCTCATCTTTGGAACAACCATTGTCCTTGGTAGGTTTTAACCGTCAGCTTTATAAGCAAATAATTAATCCTTGGTTTCTAAAAAAAATTAAAAACAGCACATTTAACAATCTGGTGCTAGACCTGCACAATTATTATCAAAAGTTTACACCCGTACTTTAATATATATAAAAAATATTACTTACCTCGTGAAATCCACTAAAACGAAAAGCTCGCTTCATCCGAGTAGTCTAGACCTAGACTGGACTCGTCAGAAAAAATCCCAAAATTAAAGTCAGCAATTAGGGTTGAGTGCACAGAAGGCGAGCCGAAATCTGGACTTGATAAAGGTGAAACTGAATATACACAACCGTTGTTATGCTTTTGAATTCTTGGTTTAACTTGACACGTCGGTTTAGCAGTAAATCTTTCTGCTGAGCGTGTAGAAGGTTCTTTTCTTGCTGTAAACAGCCACAGTTACTTTCAAGGTAGGCGCATGACTGATGACTAAACATGAAAATGGGGAGCCTTTTATACAAATCTCTCAAAGTACTGCAAATACTTTACACTGTTTTTCACAAGGTTGGCGGGTGGTGAAGAGAGCAGCAATAAGCTTATAATTAACCCAACAGGTCAAACTTTTACAGTTGCTTTTCCAGGTCAAATTTTTACAAGAGGGATAACATGTTGAGTCTACACATCAGAGCTGACACGCTTTAAAAAGTTGTTTTTTAAAGCTGAACATCTGTCTTCTACTAGAACCAGGAGGTCTGACTTAGTGGGATGGTTTACTTTAAAAAGTTGTTTTCGAGGCTAAATTCCGTCTTCTGCAAGTGGTAAGATTCACATCAGAACTTTTAACAAGCTAGCACACTTTGAGAGCTGTCTGAAGATCTGACCTCTGTTTTCTGCAGGGGGGTGAGACTGACGAAAGAAATCTGGCCATTAGCTATGAATTGGGACACAAAGCTATATAAGAGGAGTTAACTTCTTTCCTACAAGAGATGTGGGAGTGTCTTATCTCCAGTATTGAAATTCATCTCGGAAAAAACTGTATAAATACAAAATGTTTTCAAAGCAACAGCATTACTTACACTTGCCTTCAAGTCAAATCATCATCTCTCTGAATTATCTAACTTTGTTTCAAAGAAACTTACAAGCCATGGCTGCAGCAGCAAGAAAAGGAACAGTCAGCAGGGCTATTTTAAAGGACTCTAACGTAATTAAATCCGCGGCTCCGAAGAGCGTCTTCAACAAGAAACAAGGTAAGTTTTTAAGTGAAGAAAAAGAGAATCTGAACCCGTATTTAATTGAGTGTCTTGAATTTGCAACAGGAGAACTGAACTTGGGATTCTCCAAGCCAGTTACATCTACTCCTATTGACCATCCTGTAGAGCTGGTCTATGAGAATGAAGACGAGAGAGACGACCGCCGAGAAAAAATAGACCAAGAACTAGAAAGAAGTCTTGCTGAAGACCTGCTTCTGCAAATGATAAAACGGTCCAAAAAACCGGCTTCTAAGCAGCCCTATTCGAACAAGCTCAGCAGCTTTTCGTTGACTCCTCCGAATCCACGATGTGTCGGAATTGATTACCAGGCAAACAATCCGACTTCGGAAATGTTTTTTCATGAAAACTTCTGCTATTCAGCCACCGATTTACGGATCAGAAGATCGTATCTACCATCAATTGGTAAACAAATTAAAATTATACTTTTTAAGTTCGAAATTGTTTAATTGTAAGCTGAGTATATCTTGATAATTCATTTACTCAAAATAATTTTCTTTAAAAACGTTTTTAAAGTAGGTTTGTTTTTGCTCTAAAAAAGTTAAAATTACAAGCTATGTTAATCTTGCATGTTTATATCCTTAAAATATTATTTTAAAAAAAACTTTTTTTAGTTGACTTGTATTGTTACTTTGATATTTTTTTAATAGCAAGCTCAGTATTTCCTTCTAGTTTATATAATTTTTATTAATTTTGTTCAGACATTTTTTTCCATAAGGCTGATTTTGTTACTTCAATAAACTTTCTGTTTAATGTTTAAAATGTCTTGTTTTGGGTCAGATTTTGTAAACCAGAAATTATAGTGCTTGTTTGTTACATCATATACTCCAAACAAAAATTTTATCAGAGTTAGTTTAAAAAATATTACAATTAAACCGATAATACATTGTATCACCCGAGTTTTACTGTTAAGACGGTGCTCATATTTTTTATAAAATACCCCTTGACTTCTACTACATTTAGACGAAACTGCTTCCCTTTACGAGTTATACTTTTTACACTGAATTTTTAAATAATTTTGCTTTTAGAGTTTGTCCATAATAACTTTCCGAAAAATGTTTTTAAAAAAGTGACGCCCTTCCTATACATAAACCAAAGCTCACTTCCACCCGCTCTAGTTTTGAAGGCGTGACATTTATTATGCACGGCCCCTACATATGTTCATCAGGGCCGGCGTGACGGCCGGTTCAGGTGGCCCACTGAACCAGGGCATGGCTTTATAAGAAGCCGGGCTCAGGCTAACAAAATAGCAGTGCTAAAACGTATACAATTTACAAACAGTAAGGAGCGTAACCAGGAACCAGACCATGGCAGGGCTGCATGTCGCGCAGGGCCTGATGTTTATATAGATTTACAGTATGTCTTCTAATAGTGGCCTCATGCTATAAAATGGTTGAATAAGCAATGATAAACGATACATGCAAATTTCACAAGGTCTAATAGTGAATGATATATCATTGGAAAATATTTACGTTACTTGACAGGTCATTTTTGCCATCTGCTTGAGATAAAGCGAGAAAGCAAGGGCGAGCCCAAGCCAGGGTCTCGGATTTCGTTTTCAGCCAGATCTTTAGCTTCTGTTATATCAGCCCTTCAGCACTTGTACGGTAAAATGGAAGCTTACAGTGCAGGACAGAACTAATCTGACCAAAGCAGGAGAGCTAGCGGGGGAAGAAATATATATATATAAACATATATTTATATTACTAAGCAAATTTTAAAATTGCGCCAATTCAATCACTCTATCCTATATAAATTTTACTTCTAGAAATTAAGAGTATACTTGACTATCAGGTGTTACTAAATTCAAATGCTATATCTATGTAAATTTCAAGTTAATAAAATCAGGCCCATTGGCAAAAATCCTTTTTTACCATCTGCTGTTTATTTGAGGTACAAAAATCTAAACTTCTTCTTTTTCTGTTAGTTTGAAGAATAACAATGAGTGACGACAACTGGGACCGGCCGCGAAATCCACGAGTTCAAGTGAAAGTTGTGTCTTCCTCTTTTAGTAGAAGACAAAAAAAGTTCTAGGTCCATATGTATTTCACGATATTTTTTCCACAAATTACAGTGATTTCTTTAAAGAATTCACCCGGTCTGGCGAATATTTTTTTCTTAATTCATTTCTTGAGTGTAGATACTTGGTTAACATGTACGTTGTGTTTAGCTTTTGTGATTCAGGAATAAGCAATCTAATATACCGTATTTTGCGTGCAAATATCGATATAAATCCTCGCGGTACACATTTGCAGTGTATGCAAGCACTTGATTGTGACTGTGAAAAAATATCTGTGACCACAATGACTAGCTGCAAAATTAAAGTGTTTCTTTCAACACACGTTCAGTATTTTGGAAAAGGAGAGACTCAGTGCACCCTTCAGGAAGCACTGTAAGTTAAATTTAAAGTTGAATTTTATGTGAAAGTATTGATGCTTTGTGTATCTAAAGCTAACTTGTGTAATAGTTAATTGAAAAAAAGAATTTTTTTCTATTAACAGAGCTCTGAATACTGATTATGAGGACACAGATGATGAGTGTGAAGAATACTTCTAATAAAACATACAGAGCTTATGTATTTTATACTGGAATTTATTTTAAAAATGAGTTCATTAAAGTTATAAGTTTAATTATTAGAATATAAAATTAAAAACTGGCAGGTTTTAAATCCGTTTCATTTTTGTAAGTTCATCGCATAAAAAACCAATGTTGTATTTTACCTATATCCGTAATACATATTTCTATCGTCTATTACAGTACAGGCATTGTCAATTGTGTATAAGCTGTTTTGGTTTTATGAGCACAAGTTCATTCTCTCATTTGTATTGTAGAAATGAAAAAAGTAGAACTGGAGCTATGGTATAGCTATACTGCCACTCTAATACTAAGTTCGGCACATAAAAAAGTTGTTTTGGTTTCATGAGCACACGTTCATTCTCTCATTAGCATTTAAGAAATGAAAAAAAGTAGAACTGTGGGATATAACATAGCTATACTGCAGCACTAATATTAAGCTTAGCATATAAAGAAGTTGTTTTGCTTCCATCTGCATACGCATATATTGACAGGATCTGAGCATCTCGGTCATCTAGCAGCAGTCCAAAAGCATCCTTTGATTCGGCTCATAAAACAGCATGCAAAGAGACTTGGGTATATACATGCGTGTAAATACGGAGGTATGCATATAGGCAAACAGTACTCTGCTTTAGTATGAAACAAAACCAACGGATGGTATTATGCTAATATTTACAATATATTGATAAGAAGGTTTCCAGACTAGTGGTGCGAGCTACGAGTCTGAAATCCTTCTTGACTTTTGAGTCAATCCACATTTTTGTATAAAGTTTTTTTCCAATCGTCTGTTGTGGTAACGTGAAACTCACTCGCGCACAGTCCCGGTTCCCATTTTTGAGTTTTGACTTTGGGTGGGGAGAGGGATATGCTAATAAGGGGGGTTAATTGGCCCCTAAGGGCCTAAAACGGCCTTAATCCCGCTTTTCCCCTCTACTCACAAGGACATCACAAACGTTGTCATGGCATACTTAAGGACATCACTAACGTTGCCTTGGTGCACACGAGGACGTTACATACGTTATATTAGCACATATAACGAAATCAAAAACGTTTTTTGGCATAGACAAAAACATCGTCAACGATTTGTAGTCCTGAACCAAAATATTAAAATCGGTAGCTTGGCCTATTTTGTCTATAATTGCCAGCTTAGACCTTTCATTTTTAACAGGAAAGTCGGAGGAAACTAATTTTTCTTAAACTTACAATACGTGCTTGGTCATTACACTTAATACTAGCCCAAAAGGTTGTTTTTGTAAAACATCTAGAAAGGGAGTTCCAAAGCATTTAAAGATATTTAGAAAATCAATACTCATTTTTAATAAGCAAAGGTGCTCTAGGAAATTTAGTCACGAACTTGTTTTCAATTTCCGTAAGAAAATCGTTAATCTATGTAAATATACTTAAAGCCAGTATGTTTTTTAAAACTATGTTACCATATGGGGTGTATAGGCAATCATGGTTTTGTTTAACAAATAGCCCCATGCCATTTTTCGGAGTTACGTTAAGCTTCTAACATATTTTAATAAATTAGAACAATTATGTACGCTTATTTATTCTATTTTGGACAATCTGTGTTTTAGTTTGATTTTTAATACATCGCAAATTAAGTATTTCCAAATTTTCCGAAATCCAAAACAAGCATTATTTACAAAAACTAGATAAAATTTTTAGAGTTGTGTAAAGTCCTGAAGTAAGTTTTTAGATATCTGTTTTGACATGTATAATTTAAAATATGAAACTACAGCTCACGCTGAAGATAAGGATACTATCCTCCACTCCATGCCTGGAAAACCAAACCAGAGAACAGCAAACTAACTTGTGTATGGGTTGCAGTACTCAAGGACACAGTCCGAGCAGGAGCTCTGAAAAATGCGACTGGTCGTCTTCAGCTTCACCGCTAAACTCTAGCCAATCTGTAGCTCCTACGATTCTTTAATTTATTTATAGTGTTGTGATCTCAGCAAAAATATCTAAAAAGTCATTTTCAGTTTTTAAAAATTCGAAAAATGTTGTTTACATACAAAGTTTTAAAAATTCTTATTTTATTAGATTCAAAAATATATTTTATTTATTGAAATACAATTTTTTTCAATTTTATAGAAACCTAAAACCAACTTTTTTAAAATTATTCTAAAGTTCACAAAACTTCAAATGTTTTGAAAACCGTACAGGAATTTTAGGTGCTACGGCGCAATAAAAATTTGAGCAAAACTAAGAAAATCAATTTTTTTAAGAATTCAGTTTTAAAAAAAATCTGTGCGCGACAGATTTTGAAAAGATGGACATTTTTTAGTATACTGGGGTGAAAACCCAGTAAATTGCAAGCACATTTAAATTCACATTAGGCTATTATGTTAAAAACCTACTGCTTTTTGAAATATAAATGTTCTTCCTTTTAAGCTATGTCAAATATTCAAACGTAAAAATTTTGGGCGCGCAAACAGTGTGTTCGATTGTTTCCAACATTTTCACGGTCTTTACATTAGTACTTGCCGCTAAACGTTTCAGGAATTTTAGTACACTTTCAGAATTGTTTCAACGTACCCTACTGTCGTAATTCATTACAATATCGCTTAAATATTGTCAGTAAACAACCAAAACGACCCATATTTATTTTTCACTGAAAGAACAATGACTCAAATCTATTTATTTCCTCGCGAAAGGCTAATAAGTCAATGCGAATACAAAATGTACAGGGTGCATTGGGTGCAAGTTTGGAATCGAATTTTTGCATGGATTTAAACACTTGGGAATGAATGGATTTTGGTCATTTTGTTTTTAGAACGTATTTGATAAGCCTTCTTTTAGGCCGGTCTAGTATTGGCTGATTTAACATAGTATAAGCCGGTCTATTCTGGGCTGGTTGCTGGTTTAATCTAGTATGGGCTGGTCCAATTTGATATATGACGGTCTAGTGTGAACTCTTTTAATCTTGTATGGGCCGGTTTAGTCTGGGATTTTGTAATCTAGTAAAGGCTGGTCTAATGTGATATGGGCCGGTCGAGTCTGGGGTCGTTGAATCTTGCATGTGCCGGTTTAGTCTGGGCTGGTTTAGTTGGGGAAACGGATGCTTTTCCCATCACCCCGGCCTCTGCCACCGAGCCACTTGCCACTGGAAATCCTACGAGTTAAAATTATCCTCAAATAGCGAGGAAATTATAAACTGAGCGTAAATTAAATGGCTTAAAATCAAATAAGCTTAACTCACCATTAAAACCATAGGAGATACTTGTCAGTCTGCAGCAGCTGAGCTTCTCCCCCTTTTTCATAGGCCTCCGACCTATTTCGGAGTGGTGGACCCCCCCTTTATAAACTATATTTACCATCTGACATTAATTAATTAATAAATAATATTCTAAACATTATGGGTGTAAAATCTAAAACCCTGGATGGGTGTCGAAATTAAGTCATGAAAGCATAATATCCAAGAGGGAAAATAAATCCCTCAATATGATTTCAAAGGGGAACATGAGGAGGTAAGGTAAACTCAGGGATGGCCTTCCAACCGCTCTCCGAAGCGGGGGAGTATACTATTTCGGTTTTACCGTATTTCCTTGAATAGAACATTAGTATATTTTAGTGCGTCTATATTGGTACATGAGTTGGAATAGCACATTATTTTCAGTAGTGTACTTACAAAGACAGACTGAATAGTTTTGGTGCCTGGGAATTTTTAATGACAAGTGTTGGCGATCGGAGATTTCACGCTAGGCCAATGGGTCCGAAGCTTCTGTTTACGTAATGTATTAATGTATAGGAGATAAGTGGCCTATTCATTATTTTTAAATACATTAAACAGAGAATATCGCGTCGGTGAACTAACACATGTGTAGAGCTTACTATAATATTGCATAATATTGCACGGGAACAGAACGTAGGCATTTAAATTAAATAGGACATGTACGTCGATTATATAAAATACCGTAACTCACAAGTTATACATTCTTAAAGGCAAAATTGTTTTAAATACAAGAAGCATTGGTTGTTTTAACGCGAATGCACATACATGTCCAAGTACGAACATTTTTCCGATCACTTTTAATGTGATTCCTAGTGGGCATTATGGTTCAGTAACGTTTCGATAGCTTTAGCAAATTATTCACTCTTGATAAATTTTTAAAGCTCTTGTATTTTAATTGTAATGAGTTAGGCACAACAAGCTTTTGATTCGCATACTTACAAGGAAAGCACACCGTATGGTGCACCCAGATTTTAAAACCACATGGTGTAATCGATTTACCGACCTTAGTGTACTACAACGCTAAAACAACTCGGTCGCAATTTGCGATGTTCGCTCACAATTGCCCGCCAAAGTTTAAAAAAACCGATGTTTTGATTTTTGCCACCCCATAGCTCCTACAATTTTCATCCGATTTTCGAAAAAACTGAATTTTTGAAATCTCCAGAACATTATCTTGAAAGTAATTTCTAAGTTTTCAAATATTCAAAAATTTTCAATTTTTTCAAAAAAAATGGTATTTTTTAAGGCCTCAAAAAGACGGTTATTTAAATTATTTTTTGGAAAAATTGAAAATTTTTGAATATTTGAAAACCCAGAAATTACTTTCAAGATAATGTTCTGGAGATCCCAAAAATTCAATTTTTTCGAAAATCGGATGAAAATTGTAGGAGCTATGGGGTGACAAAAAATCAAAAAATCGGTTGTTCTAAACTTTGCGGGCAATTGTGAGCAAACAGCGCAAAATGCGAACGAGTTGTTTTAGCGTTGTAGTACACTAAAGTGGGTACATCGATTACACTATGTGGTTTTAAAATCTGGGTGTACCATACGGTGTGCTTTCCTTGTTAGTTTTTAGACTTTCTTCATTGACAATGGACAATGTGACATTTATTTTTAATAATTTTGTCCCTCTCTCTGTACTTACTTGGGAACGTTTTCAGGTGTAACCCTGGGATTTGGCCAAATGTTACCAAAGTGTCTTCTACCAACCCTAGACACTTCAGCTAGCATAGAGACTTGAGTGCATTTTTGGTTGCTAGGCAACTAAAGCCCGGGACATTTTGAAATTTTTCTTGAAAATTCAAAACTCAAATTTTAACATGCAAATTCATATTGGAAAATCAAGGCACCAAAGGGTCCCCCCTGTCCAAATTTTTAATTTTACCAGATTTTCAGTGTATCATTAAAAGTCAACAAATGCAGTTTTACATTAAATACCCCCGAAATACTACTCCAGCGCACATTTAAAGCAAATAGGGATCGTGCATAGATGACGTCATCAGTTGGGTCGATGAGTCTACTTGGGCACTGGTGACAAACTCCATGTAAAAATTGCCATTTACGCAATGGTTAAGCTATGGGGTCCCAGGGTCCTAAAAGTGGGACTTTTCGATGACGTCATTTGTGGATGCTCCTCTATGCACTTATTACGTTCAGTAAAATGTCATAATAAATCACAGTGGCTGTTGTTATGATTTTTAGCTACTAGCAGTATTTCACATGCGTCTATATTGAAAAATAGCTTGTACTGGTAAATGGAAACTTTCATCCCGGACATTTACCCCACCGGAATGTTTTTCCCCGGACAATTCCAGGCCGCACATTTGAATTTCAAATACAAATTATTGAGGTAAACAAAATAGTAGCACTACTCCTTATGGCGGAGACCTGCCTGATATCAGACTTGTACATATTATGTTAATTAGAATGATTTAATATAAAGAATCGCTACCATCTTTGATAAAACAGCCCTAATTTGATATGACGAATGACGGTATTTAAATAGGCTACTATACACCTACCGTGGAACCTTTTTATAAGCGTTTATCTTATAGAGTCACTCTTGTTATAGTGTCATATTTTTAACTTCCCCGTTAAACCGCGTATGCTTTAGCATAGTCAATATCCAGACTATAAGGTAAGTTTTTATAAAGTCGCCCCTACTATAAGCACGTCAATCACACTGCCCGGCCCTAAGCAAAACTTTACATGATATTTTATCTTTTAAAAGCAGCATGCAATAATATTAAGAAACACGCAGCCCATCTTCATGGCGATTTGATTAAAGCGATCGTCTGTTACCGATTATTTTGTAAAACTCTAACTGTAAAATAAATTTCTACACTTTCTTATTTTTGGTAAAAAAACTATTTTAACAACACTTGTTACGGACACTTGCTACTCGGAAAGCTATTTATGACCATACTAAGGATAATTTCTAGATATAGTTTATGCAGTAATAAAATGCATGGTTATTAACAGGGCGCGTCCAATTTCCGGATTTTAAATTTTAAACTTAGAAATTTCCTTATTTAAAAATTTCGGATATTTCTGATTTTTTTTACACCAACTTTCCAGGGTTTTTTAAAATTTTTACAGCAAAACAAAATCACAAAATTTAAAAACATGTATTTAAAAAAATAAAAAGACTATTTAGCTCTTTTCATAGTATTTTAATTTTTTAAAAATACGAATTTTTTAATTGATTTTGTTTTGCTGTAATAATTTTGAAAGACCCTTGAAAGATGGTATAAAAATTCAGAATTATCCAGAATTTTAAAATTGGAAAATTCGTAAATTTAAAATTTAAAATCCGGAAATGTGACGCGCCCTATTTATTAATGTACAGTGATAACCGAATAAAAGAAGTTAATTTAATAATATTTTTAAATAAATATTTCATTGTATTTAAAGCTTCAGTCATGCGCTGTGTAATTCAATATAGGCACATAATATCAGGCAGGTCTCCGCCATAAGGAGTAGTGCTACTATTTTGTTCACCTCAATAATTTGTATTTGAAATTCAAATGTGCGGCCTGGAATTGTCCGGGGAAAAACATTCCGGTGGGGGAAATGTCCGGGATGAAAGTTTCCATTTACCAGTACAAGCTATTTTTCAATATAGACGCATGTGAAATACTGCTAGTAGCTAAAAATCATAACAACAGCCACTGTGATTTATTATGACATTTTACTGAACGTAATAAGTGCATAGAGGAGCATCCACAAATGACGTCATCGAAAAGTCCCACTTTTAGGACCCTGGGACCCCATAGCTTAACCATTGCGTAAATGGCAATTTTTACATGGAGTTTGTCACCAGTGCCCAAGTAGACTCATCGACCCAACTGATGACGTCATCTATGCACGATCCCTATTTGCTTTAAATGTGCGCTGGAGTAGTATTTCGGGGGTATTTAATGTAAAACTGCATTTGTTGACTTTTAATGATACACTGAAAATCTGGTAAAATTAAAAATTTGGACAGGGGGGACCCTTTGGTGCCTTGATTTTCCAATATGAATTTGCATGTTAAAATTTGAGTTTTGAATTTTCAAGAAAAATTTCAAAATGTCCCGGGCTTTAGTTGCCTAGCAACCAAAAATGCACTCAAGTCTCTATGCTAGCTGAAGTGTCTAGGGTTGGTAAAAGACACTTTGGTAACATTTGGCCAAATCCCAGGGTTACACCTGAAAACGTTCCTAAGTTAGTTATACTTAATAATTTGCAATGGACAATATCAAAGCAGTAGTAACTAAAGTTTGCTGCGAAATCTGCAGCGAGGATATTTTTCAAAATTATTCTGCAGTCTGTTACATTATCATTTAACGAAACAAGAATAAAAACAACATCTGACGTCACGTTTCTTTAAAAATTAAAGGAGACTTTGTGTTCCGCGAGCACCGCTAAGAAATTTGTACAGCTAAAAAAAGAAAAATGTTTTCACAAGTTTCATGCTAATTGTTTTTGCAAACACTTAAAGAACGAAATTAAAATTTATTTTGCTTCTAAAAGAAATAAAAATCATATTTTTTTAAATTAATTGCCCAGTCAGTGGATGTCATACGCAAATAGGAAAAATTACAGAAATTTTGTTGGTTCGAAAGACAGAATTTTTAACGAAATTAGAACCTGTTGCAAATTATTTATATAGTGACGAGACACAGCTCTTCAGAAATACATTCGAAAAAATTAAAAAGACTCAGGAAATGTGTGCTAATTTATCCAATTTTGTTAAAGACTCTTGTGAAGATCTAAAGAAGGAATTTCAATATTTAGAGCAGTACAAATCAGAGTATTTGACAATTAACTATATAAAGTCAAAATCATTTGAAAATGCCAGTAAGAAACTATATCTAGTTTATAGCAATTTATTTATTTAAAATTTGTTAGCTCGGTGAATGCATTTTAAAATTATTTTTCAGATAATTGTTTTTGCATCGTTTGGTGCAGTTTGTTTTAAAACCCTAAAGCTGTGTGAATTTACAGGTGCGGTAATCTAAATAATGGTTTTCAGAAACCTTTTTAAAAATTTTTTTTTTTTAATTGTGTAGATAAATTAAATGCGCATAGTCCACCGCAACCTGTCCCACACGAACAGATTTTTGCTAAAAAGGAAAACACAAAAGCTAAATCTTTTGGGTCAAAAGAACCTGGGAAACACAATGAGAAAAAAAGTTCTTGTGCATTTTTTGGAGCCAGCCGCTACTTGGACTCCCCATCAAATTTGTCAGACAATGCAATTTCTGAGCCACAGACAACTGTCACAAAACATCGAACGGTTTCGGTAAGCAGCCCTACAAAAGCTGGAAAAATTAAAAAAGTCTAAACTACAAAAACAATTAGGACCACCGAGTGCTCTGCACTTTCATCTACTGATTTAGTTGACATTGATAAAAAGTTTAAAAAGACAAAAATGGCCCAAAATGATGAGACAAGTACATTTAAACAAAATCCAAAAGCCAGCAACAAATTTGACAAAATTTCTAAAAACAAGGTAACTGCCATTTTTTTACAAAACGTAGTCATATTAAATAGTATAATTTTAGGATCTTTAAAATTGCACTTTTGAGACCAATGTGGGGTTTAAAAAAAATGTGTATGAAGTAATATATTTTTCAAAAAGCTTTTTAATTATTTATTTCAGTCCAAAAAAAAGGCGAGCAGTTTAAATTGCTGTAAATGATCACACACTGTACCCAGTGTAACAAATGAAAGATTAAAAAAAAGGCTAAACTATACCTAATATTAAACACTTTATTCTACTGAAATCTGACATTTGTGTCAAAATATATGTACATTTAAAAAATTGTAAAAATTGCTACATTTCTACAACAAAATATATTGTTAAATATTTAAAACTGCCAAAATAAAATATTCACGTATCGAACAAAATATATTATCAACAAATAGCACAATAACGGAAAAAATCGCTGTATGACTGATGTGTGATTCTGTCTTGTCCGTCTGTCTTGTCAGTCTGTCCTGTCCGTCTGTCCTGTCCGTCTGTCTAGTCCGTATGTCCTGTCCGTCTGTACTGTCCTGTTTGTCTTGTCCGTCTGTCCTGTACGTCTGTACTGTCCTGTCAGTCCTGTCTGTCTGTCCTTTCCGTCTGTCCTGTCCGTCTGTCTTGTCCGTCTGTCCTGTCCGTCAGTCCTGTTCGTCTGTCCTGTCCGTCTGTACTGTCTGTTCTGTCCGTCTATCCTGTCCGTCTGTCCTGTCCGTCTATCCTGTCCGTCTGTCCTGTCCTTCTGTCCTGTCCGTCTGTCCCGTCCGTCTGTCCTGTCCGTCTGTCCTGTCTGTCTGTCCTGTCTGTCTGTCGTGTCCGTCTGTCGTGTCCGTCTGTCCTGTCTTTCTGTACTGTCCGTCTGTCCTGTCCGTCTCTCCTGTCCGTCTGTACTGTCCGTCTGTCCTGTCCGTCTGTCCTGTCCGTCGGTCCAGTCCGTCTGTCCTGTCTGTCTGTCCTGTCCGTCTGTCATGTCCTTCTGTCCTGTCCGTCGGTCTGTCTTGTCCGTCTGTCATGTCTGTCTGTCCTGTCCGTCTGTACTGTCCGTCTGTACTGTACGTCTGTCCTGTCCGTCGGTCCAGTCCGTCTGTCTAGTCCGTATGTCCTGTCCGTCTGTACTGTCCTGTTTGTCTTGTCCGTCTGTCCTGTACGTCTGTACTGTCCTGTCAGTCCTGTCGGTCTGTCCTGTCTGTCTGTCCTTTCCGTCTGTCTTGTCCGTCTGTCCTGTCCGTCAGTCCTGTTCGTCTGTCCTGTCCGTCTGTACTGTCTGTTCTGTCCGTCTATCCTGTCCGTCTGTACTGTCCGTCTATCCTGTCCGTCTGTCCCGTCCGTCTGTCCTGTCCGTCTGTCCTGTCTGTCTGTCCTGTCTGTCTGTCCTGTCTGTCTGTCCTGTCCGTCTGTCCTGTCCGTCTGTCCTGTCCGTCTGTCCTATCTTTCTGTACTGTCCGTCTGTCCTGTCCGTCTGTCTAGTCCGTATGTCCTGTCCGTCTGTACTGTCCTGTTTGTCTTGTCCGTCTGTCCTGTACGTCTGTACTGTCCTGTCAGTCCTGTCTGTCTGTCCTTTCCGTCTGTCCTGTCCGTCTGTCTTGTCCGTCTGTCCTGTCCGTCAGTCCTGTTCGTCTGTCCTGTCCGTCTGTACTGTCTGTTCTGTCCGTCTATCCTGTCCGTCTGTCCTGTCCGTCTATCCTGTCCGTCTGTCCTGTCCTTCTGTCCTGTCCGTCTGTCCCGTCCGTCTGTCCTGTCCGTCTGTCCTGTCCGTCTGTCCTGTCTGTCTGTCGTGTCCGTCTGTCGTGTCCGTCTGTCCTGTCTTTCTGTACTGTCCGTCTGTCCTGTCCGTCTCTCCTGTCCGTCTGTACTGTCCGTCTGTCCTGTCCGTCTGTCCTGTCCGTCGGTCCAGTCCGTCTGTCCTGTCTGTCTGTCCTGTCCGTCTGTCATGTCCTTCTGTCCTGTCCGTCGGTCTGTCTTGTCCGTCTGTCATGTCTGTCTGTCCTGTCCGTCTGTACTGTCCGTCTGTACTGTACGTCTGTCCTGTCCGTCGGTCCAGTACGTCTGTCTAGTCCGTATGTCCTGTCCGTCTGTACTGTCCTGTTTGTCTTGTCCGTCTGTCCTGTACGTCTGTACTGTCCTGTCAGTCCTGTCGGTCTGTCCTGTCTGTCTGTCCTTTCCGTCTGTCCTGTCCGTCTGTCTTGTCCGTCTGTCCTGTCCGTCAGTCCTGTTCGTCTGTCCTGTCCGTCTGTACTGTCTGTTCTGTCCGTCTATCCTGTCCGTCTGTACTGTCCGTCTATCCTGTCCGTCTGTCCCGTCCGTCTGTCCTGTCCGTCTGTCCTGTCTGTCTGTCCTGTCTGTCTGTCCTGTCTGTCTGTCCTGTCCGTCTGTCCTGTCCGTCTGTCCTGTCCGTCTGTCCTGTCCGTCTGTCCTATCTTTCTGTACTGTCCGTCTGTCCTGTCCGTCTGTCCTGTCCGTCTGTACTGTCTGTCTGTCCTGTCTGTCGGTCCAGTCCGTCTGTCCTGTCTGTCTGTCCTGTCCGTCTGTCATGTCCTTCTGTCCTGTCCGTCGGTCTGTCTTGTCCGTCTGTCATGTCTGTCTGTCCTGTCCGTCTGTCCTGTCCGTCTGTCCTGTCCGTCTGTACTGTCCGTCTGTCCTGTCCGTCGGTCCAGTCCTTCTGTCCTGTCTGTCTGTCCTGTCCTTCTGTCCTTTATGTCTGTCCTGTCCTTCTGTCCTTTATGTCTGTCCTGCCCGTCTTTTTTGTCCGTACGTCCGTCTTGTCTGTTCTGTCCGTCTGTCATGTGTATCCGTCATGTGTATCTGTCCTGTCCGCCTTCCCGTCTGTAAGACACCTTAAAAAGGACACCCTATGCAGAACACACCATGTGGGACACTTCATGGTAGAGACCCAATAAACCACAATCGTATGTCTATCGTTTGTGCTTCGTAAAAAATTATCGTTAAATCGTATATATAACGTAACTTGATGACGCTAGCGCAACGATAAAATGTCCGCGCGTGTGATGATTTAGAATCGCTGCACAACAACGTTATATTAACGATAATTTTTGATGTTCCTATAACGTTATGCTGAAACGATACTCTAACGCTAGGAATTTCTTTTTTTCCAACTATTACTTAAATGCATATTTAGGATAAAATCTGCAAACATATGTACAACCCTATAAATAATAACTCAGTTGGAAAATTTTCATTTTTCAAAATCAATTAGACCATTATTAAAATGTTCATGACACATCAATAACTACATCACACAGTTCATAATCCTTCAGATTTAGTCTTCTCACAGTCATACTCCTGTCTCGATGCAATCAGTAATTTCTTGAATTATTCACTTCACACTGTTCAACTAATTAGTAACATGTAGTTTTCTTCATGTCATTGTGTATTTTTCTTCATGTTATTTTTAAACTACGATGACAACACAAATAATTTAGTTTTTTCTGCTGTAAAAATAAGTTCAGCACAGATGTAAACAGTAACACCAAGAACAGCGCAACAGCGTCAGGGAGCACTTTTATGAACAACTACATGTTTGATCTGACTGGAAATTCTGGTTGTATAGTTGAACAATCTAACTTGCAACTAACGTGACACAAATTAAAGTAAGCTAATTTCGGCAAAACCATTGATCGACGCTCATTTGGAGGTTCAGCTACATTTGATAATTTATTGATGAGTAATTAAATCGTCAAATTAATTTGAATTGTAAGGTCACAGGTACAACGAAAATAATCAAACAAAGGCGTATAATCATCTGTATATAGGTAAACCATGATGTGACCAGTGAATATAGCCAGAGTTAACTTGTGCAGTGAAACTGCAAAGTTAACTTTAGCTGGTGTACATTTTCGAGTTAACTACTGCTTTATTCGTTAACTCAATTAAGGGAAAATGACATCCTCGTACTAAGTCAGGTGGTCAGATCAAGGTTGATCGTCTCAATTAAAATATGAGCACTGACCTACAGACACAACACTGTTGTTATAGCTAGGTAATTAACAATATTGATTCTGTAATACTCTGGATTCCGTTGTACCTGTGGAACCCCGAAATTCTATTCACACTTTGATCTGGATCAGTTCATCACGGATATCAAATATAATTATTTGGTAATAAGCACTGCACCACTTTTATAATAAACAATAGCTGCAGCAGATTTAGTTATAAGTATTATTAGCATGGCTTTAGTTGCAAGTTAGCTAATATTTAAACCATGGTTAGTACTAGAAAAAACTTTCAGAGTTTTAAGTTAAAAACTCTGAAAGTTGTTTTTAGTGAGGAACGATGTGGACGTGGGCTCCTTCAGGTACATAAAGGCTGATGTGCGAAATAGTTTTATCTTTTCGTATTTTAATCGTTACCAATGCGAAAGTAAATAACGGTGCGTAACTGTCAATTTGTACCGGCATCGTAGCGTTAATTTCTTACGAAACACAAACCGTTAATTATGGTTATATCATACCGATTTATTAACGCAACCCTAGAGCCGAAACATAACCGTGTGACTGTGACTTTTGCCAATCGATGCATTAACGTTAGAATTTGATGAATATTTTTTAGTTAATATTTAACGATTTTAAATGGTTAAATTTTAACGAAACCATATTTAACGTTTACAAACGGTTATGAAACCATTCTGAAACTGGCCTGGTTCATTGGGGACCCTATGTTGGACACCCCATGTGGGTGGGGCACCCTATGTAGCACACCGCATGTTGAACACCGCATGTGAGACACCTTATGTTGGACAATTGTGTGGGTCACCTCATGTGGGACACCCCATGTGGGACACCCTATGAGGAACACCCCATGTGGGACACCCTATGTGGAACACCCCATGTGAGACACCTCATGTAGGACACCGCACGTTGGAAACCCTATGTGGGAAACCCCATGTGGGACACCCTATGTGAGTCATCCCATGTGGGACACCCCATTTAGGACACCCTATGTGGGACAACCTATGTAGAATATATGTCCTACATGAGGTGTCCTACATTGAGTGTCCTACTTGGAATGTCAAAATTAAAAAAAATTGCACAATCGTGCAGCACATTTTACACTGCACGTTCAAGCAATTCAACTGAAAATGCAGTCGTGCAACACATAACGTGTCCCACATGGGGAGTCCCACATGAAGTGTCCAACATAAGGTGTCCCACATGAGGTGTCCCACATGGAGTGTTCCACATGGGGTGTCACACATAGGGTGTCCCACATAGTGCGCCCTACATGGGGTGTCCCACATGGGGTGTCCAACATGGGGTGTCCCACATGGGGTGTCCCACATGGGATGTCCCACATGGGATGTCCCTCATGGGGTGTCCCACATGGGGTGTCCCACATGAGGTGTCCCACATGGAGTGTCCAACATAGGGTGTCCTACATAGGGTGTCCCACATGGGGTGTCCTACATGAGGTGTCCTGCATAGGGTTTCCTACATGGGGTGTCTAACATGGGGTGTCTCACGTTAGGTGTCCTACCTTGGGTGTCCAACATAGGGTGTCCAACATAGAGTGTCTCACACGATGTGTCCTACATGAGGTGTCCTACATTGAGTGTCCCACCTGGTATGTCGAAATTTAAAAGAAATTTCACAATCGTGCAACACATTTTACACTGCACGTTAAGGCAATTCAACTGAAAATGCAGTCGTGCAAGACATGTGTCCTACACGGGAAGTCCCACATGGCGGGTCCCACATAAGCCGTCCTTCATAGGGTGTCCTCCATCGGTGTCCTACATGAGGTGTCTCACATGAGGTGTCGCACACGGGGTGTCCAACATGGGGTGTCCCACATGGGGTGTCCTACATTGGGTTTCCTACATGGGGTGTCCGACATTGGCTACCCCACATGGGGTGTCCAACATGGGGTGTCCTACGTGGGGTGTCCTACATGAAGTGTCCCACATGGGGTGTCCCACATGGGGTGTCCCACATGGGGTGTTCTACATGGGGTGTACCACACGGCGTGTCCCACATGGAGTGTCCCACATGGATAGTCCCACATAGTGTGTCCCACATGGGGTGTCCAAAACGGGGTGTCCCACATGGGGTGTTTAACGTGGGGTGTCCCACATGGGGTGTCCTACATCAGGTTTCCTACATGGAGTTTCCCACATGGGGTGTCCCACATTGGGTGTCCCACCTAAAGTGTCTTACATAAGGTGTCCAATTTACAGTGTCTTACATGAGGTGTCCTACATGAGGTGTCCTACATTGAGTGTCCTACTTGTAATGTCAAAATTAAAAACAAGTTGCACAATCGTGCAACACATTTTACACTGCATGTTCGGGCAATTTAACTGAAAATGCAGTCGTGCAATACCTAAGGTGTCCCACATGGGGTGTCCTACATGCCTACATGGAGTGTTCTAAATCGGGTGTCCCACATGAGGTGTCCCACATGGGGTGTCCCACATGGGGTGTCCCACATGGGGTGTCCCCCATGGGGTGTCCATCATTGGGTGTCCCACATAGGATGTCCCACATGGGATGTCCCACATGGGGTGTCCCACATGAGGTGTCCCACATGGAGTGTCCAACATAGGGTGTCCTACATAGGGTGTCCCACATGGGGTGTCCTACATGAGGTGTCCTGCATAGGGTTTCCTACATGGGGTGTCTAACATGGGGTGTCTCACGTTAGGTGTCCTACCTTGGGTGTCCAACATAGGGTGTCCAACATAGAGTGTCTCACACGATGTGTCCTACATGAGGTGTCCTACATTGAGTGTCCCACCTGGTATGTCGAAATTTAAAAGAAATTTCACAATCGTGCAACACATTTTACACTGCACGTTAAGGCAATTCAACTGAAAATGCAGTCGTGCAAGACATGTGTCCTACACGGGAAGTCCCACATGGCGGGTCCCACATAAGCCGTCCTTCATAGGGTGTCCTCCATCGGTGTCCTACATGAGGTGTCTCACATGAGGTGTCGCACACGGGGTGTCCAACATGGGGTGTCCCACATGGGGTGTCCTACATTGGGTTTCCTACATGGGGTGTCTGACATTGGCTACCCCACATGGGGTGTCCAACATGGGGTGTCCTACGTGGGGTGTCCTACATGAAGTGTCCCACATGGGGTGTTCTACATGGGGTGTACCACACGGCGTGTCCCACATGGAGTGTCCCACATGGATAGTCCCACATAGTGTGTCCCACATGGGGTGTCCAAAACGGGGTGTCCCACATGGGGTGTTTAACGTGGGGTGTCCCACATGGGGTGTCCTACATCAGGTTTCCTACATGGAGTTTCCCACATGGGGTGTCCCACATTGGGTGTCCCACCTAAAGTGTCTTACATAAGGTGTCCAATTTACAGTGTCTTACATGAGGTGTCCTACATGAGGTGTCCTACATTGAGTGTCCTACTTGTAATGTCAAAATTAAAAACAAGTTGCACAATCGTGCAACACATTTTACACTGCATGTTCGGGCAATTTAACTGAAAATGCAGTCGTGCAATACCTAAGGTGTCCCACATGGGGTGTCCTACATGCCTACATGGAGTGTTCTAAATCGGGTGTCCCACATGAGGTGTCCCACATGGGGTGTCCCACATGGGGTGTCCCACATGGGGTGTCCCCCATGGGGTGTCCATCATTGGGTGTCCCACATAGGATGTCCCACATGGGATGTCCCACATGGGGTGTCCCACATGAGGTGTCCCACATGGAGTGTCCAACATAGGGTGTCCTACATAGGGTGTCCCACATGGGGTGTCCTACATGAGGTGTCCTGCATAGGGTTTCCTACATGGGGTGTCTAACATGGGGTGTCCCACGTTAGGTGTCCTACCTTGGGTGTCCAACATAGGGTGTCCAACATAGAGTGTCTCACACGATGTGTCCTACATGAGGTGTCCTACATTGAGTGTCCCACCTGGTATGTCGAAATTTAAAAGAAATTTCACAATCGTGCAACACATTTTACACTGCACGTTAAGGCAATTCAACTGAAAATGCAGTCGTGCAAGACATGTGTCCTACACGGGAAGTCCCACATGGCGGGTCCCACATAAGCCGTCCTTCATAGGGTGTCCTCCATCGGTGTCCTACATGAGGTGTCTCACATGAGGTGTCGCACACGGGGTGTCCAACATGGGGTGTCCCACATGGGGTGTCCTACATTGGGTTTCCTACATGGGGTGTCCGACATTGGCTACCCCACATGGGGTGTCCAACATGGGGTGTCCTACGTGGGGTGTCCTACATGAAGTGTCCCACATGGGGTGTCCCACATGGGGTGTTCTACATGGGGTGTACCACACGGCGTGTCCCACATGGAGTGTCCCACATGGATAGTCCCACATAGTGTGTCCCACATGGGGTGTCCAAAACGGGGTGTCCCACATGGGGTGTTTAACGTGGGGTGTCCCACATGGGGTGTCCTACATCAGGTTTCCTACATGGAGTTTCCCACATGGGGTGTCCCACATTGGGTGTCCCACCTAAAGTGTCTTACATAAGGTGTCCAATTTACAGTGTCTTACATGAGGTGTCCTACATGAGGTGTCCTACATTGAGTGTCCTACTTGTAATGTCAAAATTAAAAACAAGTTGCACAATCGTGCAACACATTTTACACTGCATGTTCGGGCAATTTAACTGAAAATGCAGTCGTGCAATACCTAAGGTGTCCCACATGGGGTGTCCTACATGCCTACATGGAGTGTTCTAAATCGGGTGTCCCACATGAGGTGTCCCACATGGGGTGTCCCACATGGGGTGTCCCACATGGGGTGTCCCCCATGGGGTGTCCATCATTGGGTGTCCCACATAGGATGTCCCACATGGGATGTCCCACATGGGGTGTCCCACATGAGGTGTCCCACATGGAGTGTCCAACATAGGGTGTCCTACATAGGGTGTCCCACATGGGGTGTCCTACATGAGGTGTCCTGCATAGGGTTTCCTACATGGGGTGTCTAACATGGGGTGTCTCACGTTAGGTGTCCTACCTTGGGTGTCCAACATAGGGTGTCCAACATAGAGTGTCTCACACGATGTGTCCTACATGAGGTGTCCTACATTGAGTGTCCCACCTGGTATGTCGAAATTTAAAAGAAATTTCACAATCGTGCAACACATTTTACACTGCACGTTAAGGCAATTCAACTGAAAATGCAGTCGTGCAAGACATGTGTCCTACACGGGAAGTCCCACATGGCGGGTCCCACATAAGCCGTCCTTCATAGGGTGTCCTCCATCGGTGTCCTACATGAGGTGTCTCACATGAGGTGTCGCACACGGGGTGTCCAACATGGGGTGTCCCACATGGGGTGTCCTACATTGGGTTTCCTACATGGGGTGTCCGACATTGGCTACCCCACATGGGGTGTCCAACATGGGGTGTCCTACGTGGGGTGTCCTACATGAAGTGTCCCACATGGGGTGTCCCACATGGGGTGTTCTACATGGGGTGTACCACACGGCGTGTCCCACATGGAGTGTCCCACATGGATAGTCCCACATGGGGTGTCCAAAACGGGGTGTCCCACATGGGGTGTTTAACGTGGGGTGTCCCACATGGGGTGTCCTACATCAGGTTTCCTACATGGAGTTTCCCACATGGGGTGTCCCACATTGGGTGTCCCACCTAAAGTGTCCTACATAAGGTGTCCAATTTACAGTGTCTTACATGAGGTGTCCTACATGAGGTGTCCTACATTGAGTGTCCTACTTGTAATGTCAAAATTAAAAACAAGTTGCACAATCGTGCAACACATTTTACACTGCATGTTCGGGCAATTTAACTGAAAATGCAGTCGTGCAATACCTAAGGTGTCCCACATGGGGTGTCCTACATGCCTACATGGAGTGTTCTAAATCGGGTGTCCTACATGAGGTGTCCCACATGGGGTGTCCCACATGGGGTGTCCCACATGGGGTGTCCCACATGGAGTGTCCCCCATGGGGTGTCCATCATTGGGTGTCCCACATAGGATGTCCCACATGGGATGTCCCACATGGGGTGTCCCACATGGGGTGTCCCACATGAGGTTTCTCACATAGGGTGTCCCACATGAGGTGTCCCACATGGGTTGTCCTACATAAGGTGTCCCACATTGGGTGTCCCAGATGAGATGTCCCACATGGTGTTTCCCACATGGGGTTTCCCACATGGGGTGTCCTACATTGGGTGTCCCACCTAAAGTGTCTTACATAAGGTGTCTAATTTACAGTGTCTTACATGAGGTGTCCTACATGAGGTGTCCTACATTGAGTGTCCTACTTGTAATGTCAAAATTAAAAACAAGTTGCACAATCGTGCAACACATTTTACACTGCATGTTCGGGCAATTCAACTGAAAATGCAGTCGTGCAATACCTAAGGTGTCCCACATGGGGTGTCCTACATGCCTACATGGAGTGTTATAAATCGGGTGTCCCACATGAGGTGTCCCACATGGGGTGTCCCACATGGGGTGTCCCACATGGGGTGTCCCCCATGGGGTGTCCATCATTGGGTGTCCCACATAGGATGTCCCACATGGGATGTCCCACATGGGGTGTCCCACATGAGGTGTCCCACATGGGGTGTCCCACATGGGGTGTCCCACATGAGGTTTCTCACATAGGGTGTCCCACATGAGGTGTCCCACATGGGGTGTCCTACATAAGGTGTCCCACATTGGGTGTCCCAGATGAGATGTCCCACATGGTGTTTCCCACATGGGGTTTCCCACATGGGGTGTCCTACATGGGGTGTCCCACATGAGGTTTCTCACATAGGGTGTCCCACATGAGGTGTCCCACATGTGGTGTCCTACATAAGGTGTCCCACATTGGGTGTCCCAGATGAGATGTCCCACATGGGGTTTCCCACATGGGGTTTCCCACATGGGGTGTACTACATGGGGTGTCCTACATGGGGTGTCGCACATGGCCTGTCCCACATGTTGAGTCCCACATGAGGTGTCCCACATAGTGTGTTCCACAAAGGGTGTCCAAAATGGGGTGTCCCACATGGAGTGTTCCACGTGCGGTCACCCACATGGGGTGTCCTACATGTGGTTTTCTACATGAGGAATCCCACATGGGGTGTCCCACATTGAGTGTCCTACCTGAGGTGTCCCAAATGGGGTGTCCAACATAGAGTGTCTCACATGTTCTGTCCCACATTAGGTGTCCAACATGGGGTGTCCCACATGGGGTGTCCCACATACTGTGTCTCACATGGGGTGTTCTACATGAGGTGTCCCACATGGGGTGTCCTAAATGGAGCGTCGCACATAGGGTGCCTGAAATGAGGTGTTCCACATAGGGAGTCCCACATGGGGTGTCCTAAATGGAGTGTCGCACATGGGGTGTCCCACATGGGGTTTTCTACATGCAGTGTCCCACATGGGGTGTCCAACATGGAGTGTTCTACGTAGGTTGTCCCACATGGGGTGTCCTACATGGGTTGTCCTATATAGGGTGCCCTACATGGGGTGGCCTACATAGAGTGTCCTACATAGGGTGTCTCACATAGTGTGTCTGACATGGGGTGTCCTACATAGGGTGTCCTATATGGGGTGTCCTACATGGGGCGTCCCACATGGGGTGTGCCACATAGGGTGTTTAACATGGGGTGTCCCACATGGGGTGTCCCACATGGGGTGTCCCTAGGGATGGTAAGCCTTAGCTTAATCCGAATTTAAAAGCTGAATTTAGCTAAATTTGTTTTTAAGCTAAATCCTAATCGGAATCCGAAAAGCAAAAATTCTGTTAGCCTAATCTAAATATAAATCCCTATGTTCACAAGAAGCTTATTCAGTAAGCCGTATTGTTTTGGCATTTGGATCCGGCTTTTTGCGGAAAATTCAATTATTTATTTCTAGCCACTTTTGCTACGCTCTTTAATATAGACCAGTTTTATGCTAGCAACATATGCGACATACAGTATTGTATTTTACTGCAGTGGTATTATACAATTTTGCGTATTTTGGACCGCTTTTGGTTTTCAAAACTAGTTGGAATGCAACTTTTATTGCATATATAATCAAATTATTTTCCCTAGCGATATTTTTGTTTTAAAGAAGGTTGTTGTAACGTAAATAAAAGCTTTAATTGGAGTAATATTGACAACAATTTCCTTTTTGCTTTTTAAAATTTAACACATGTTGTGAACATTTTGTCAGTGCGTTTTGTTCTTTTTGTATTAGTTGTAGTTAGTAGCAAGGTTTGTTAGAATCTACCCTCTGCAGAAACTGTGAAGAGAAAGAAACTATCGCTCATATTTTGGGTAAATGTCAAGTGGGAAGCATACTGAGTAACAGTCGACATCATGAAGTTCGGTCAATAATTGCTAAACATTTAAGGACACTGGATTAGAATGTGTTTGAGAAAGTAACAAATGGGGCTTTTTAACGCGTAGATATAATTTGCTGGCAAACAAAGTCTAAAACTGGTTGAATTCTGGATCCTACATTACGTATAGAGCAAAATTCTGGTCAAGAAGATGAAGTTTATATTGAAAAACAATCCCATTACAATCTATGTATTCTCTACTTTATGAAAAAATACCAACTCAAGAAGTTATAAGTGATAAGTTTTCTGGTGGAAGCTCGTGGCACGATTCCGGAATTGTTTAAGTCTTTTAGAAAAAAGATGCCACTTTCTTTTGAATTAGTAGCAGAAATAGTGATTGCTACTATCAGAGGCTCTTGTCAAATAGCTCACAATCATTTATATAATATTATTTCATCTAACAGTTAGTGTAAAGTTAACATGTATACAACATTTTTGTTATATTTCTAAACCATTTTTCCTATTTTAATAACTGTGTATTGTTCTGTGTTTTTATGGCAAGCGTTATTGTAAAGTCAGTTGTAAATAAATATTACCTTTCTCTCTTAAACATTAACTATGTTTAAGCAATAATTAATTGATTGAATTCATTTTATTTTACGCAAGAAATGCCTAAAATAGATTAGTAGGCTTGTCTGTTTTAAACGTGTAAGGCGCAAATTAAATTAGGTGGGAACAAAACTAAATACTGTATAATCCGGAGATAAGGGACCCCGTGGGACCGACCTTTTTTGTCAATTTTAGCCGATTTCCCGTTTAACAATGTAAGAAATTTCCCTTGTAAGAGAATTATCAAGTGAAAAAAATATTTTCTTTGCAGTAAAAGCAATGTCAAAATCAATATATTTACAGTGGGATTAAATGATAGTTAAATATTAAAATTCTTTAAGAAAGTCATTTAATGATGTTTGCTTTGTTTTATTTTAGTTTTGACGCACACATAAATTATTACTATGAAGATTCGAAAACACAGATTCTTCAACATTTATCTGAGCTATAAAAAATTAGTGTAGTTTTTGTATCATATATGAAGCTTCAGAAATACTTGGAAATGACGCTAGCAATTCTTCTTATCTTTGTCAGATTCATCATCTAATTCATCTTGTTGGGTGATATTACTTACAATTTCTTTCTCAGTCATTTCCTCTTCTGTAAGTAAATTGTCATCCATTGCTGCAAAATATGAAAATGTGAGTTTCTCAATCACATAGGCCTCTATTCCCAACGATGTAGGTGATGAGGTGAGATAAGAAATGAGTGCAGTCCAACAGTCAAGTAGTGCTTCAGTTGTGCGGTTCGGTTTTTACATTTTAATTTACAAATTTTGCTACTTGTGTTTGTAATATCCCTTATAAATGGTCAAAAATACCAAATAAGTGGTAAAAATTGGTCCCTTAAACCCGACTATCCCTAACATCGGGTCCCTTACATCCGGAAAATTTTAGCATTGTAAGCATAGCCAGCCAACCAAATATTTTAAATTTGTCCCTTTAGGCGGTTTTCCCTTAAATCAGGGTCTCTTATAGGAGGATTTGACTGGTATAAAATTATACAAAAAATTTAATTTTAAAAGTGCCTACTTAAATTACCACATACATACTTTGTTTTAACTGTAATATACATGTAGCAAAATATTTTACATCTTGATTTATTTTTCCGAGGCGTACATGAAGCAACTCTATGAAACGTGCGGCGTTTGTGCCGCCTGTTTGACATGACTGTTCTACGGAGCGTTGTGGTGATGCGTGTTTGTAGGACGGGTACTTTTAGTAGTTTTTAAAAAAAATTTATTCTTGAATTTGAACCTTTAGTAAAAATCCGGCGCGAAACGCCGTCCAATGTGGGCCCGAAGTAGATGCTGAGCTTACAGCGAATTGTTTTAATCATTGGAAAACATTGTTTACATAGGAAGGCTAGCATAAAGTCCTTGCAGTTAGTATCCGTAAAATCAGGCTAAGTTACAAAATGTGCCAGTGAAAATAAACGGCATTTGAATGGGATTGGTACAAGTGTGCGTTTAATAACAGCACAGGTTTAAGTTGATACACCGGTACGAGTGTGCTAGGTACGAAGTTTGCTGATACCATAAAGCAGGGTTCAAGCGACTTGAAAGATCTTGTTGGGAATTGCGTCAGTATGAGAGACGCTGGTGCAGGGTTTAGTTAGCTGGATACGCCTAGTGTCAATGCGAGTGAGCTTAGGAAGAAAGGCACATGTACGAGTGGATAAAACACTAAATTTGATGCATCTGTTGGACGAGGTTTGAGTGGTACAGCTAGGTTTGTTCAAATTCTCTTGTCTGGTCAATAAGTTAGGTTAGGTATTGAAGACTCAAAGATATGCCGTAAAGCTCTGTATAGAAGCGCCCAGCTTTTAGTAAAAATAAAAAGTTTGAGCTGTAAAAATTAACATCACCGCTTATGGCGAAACCCACGGTCACTATCAGAGGCTTGCGTCTATTCAAATGCTGGCTTCTATTATTTACAGTAAGTTTACCTGATACATAATTAAAGTAACGTCATTACAGGATCACCCGTGTTCGAGATTTTCGTATTGAAAATAATCACCATGGCTGTAGTCATCATTAAACTTAATCATGATTACTAATTAAATCAATAACAACTACAGCCACAGTAATTACTACGACTATTATTACTACTACTACAACTACAATAACCATGCCGTGGCATGGTTGAATGATTATGATTTTTTCCTCAGATCAATATTTGACACGAACCAGATCACATTATAAAATATTACTACGATTATTTTCACTGATTCTACGTGTGCGCTACGATAATAAACACTACGATTAAATATTGTTATAACTTGTGCACATCATTTCAGATCCCAGTTCTAATATATTATTTATTAATTTATTTAATTTGATTACGATCACGATCCTAGTTCACCAGTTAACGAAATAGTCAAATTTGAGACGCTAGTCAATTTCTCAAATATAGTGGTCCTTCGCCGTTCACGTTCCAGTTCCTAGTTCCTATACACTGTTCACTACACTATTTCACACTGCTATTTGATTCCGTATTATCACACTGACTTGTACACTGAATTTTGCACCAAATTTTTAACTCTGATTTTTTGATTTGCTTTGAGTGGTTGTTGTCGCTGGTCGTTCCCGTGCAGTCTTATTTCGGTGGTGGAGAAATTTCTGGCCCTGAAACAAGTAAACAAAGATTAAACCTACACGGCAATATAAACAAAAAGTACTTACCTACTAATCCTGTCTGCAGCAGTAGAAGTTCGTCAGCACTTTTCTACAGTCAACCATCACTACAACTTCTCATCTTGGTCAACAGTCAGCACATTTACCCGGTTACTCCTAACAATTATAATATTATTTTCAAATCTTATCAATTTGAAAGTTGAACCGTTCTTTGCTCCCGTTCACGCTATTTGAATTTTAGCGCCAGTTCATTTTGTCAAGGATACCACTTGAGCAGTATCTAGATCTGAATTCATTGTTTACGTTGAAATTTGAATAATTTAAATTTGATTTCCAAGAAATTTATTGGTTTCAAATTTTGATTCGAATATTTCTGATTGAAATTTTTCGGAGATTTTTTTTATGAATTGCGATTCATAAATATTTTAACAGCAACAATTTTGCTGAGAATTATTGCCAGAGATTTGTGGCTTGTCTAATACAGAAAATATGCTGCGACTCCAGAAAAGTTTAAGAGGCAAAGCCAGAGAGTTAGTAGTTCATATTTTAGGTTTGCCTGATAATGTCGAAGAGGTTAATCAGTCTCTTGAATCTACTTTTGGTAGATCTGATTTATTGATCAAAAGTTGTATTGCTAAGGCAAAAGCTGTGTTTATCCCAAAAGAGTTAAAAGCTGATTCACTTTTACAATTTGCGAATGTTGTTCGAAATATGGTTGCTACTTTTGAGAGTCTTAGTTGCAACAATCATTTAAATAATCCTCAGTTGTTAGAAGAATTAGTTATTAAACTCCCGATGGCACTTCAAATGCAGTGGTGTCAAGTTGTTCTTCAAAAAGGTCACAATGTCAATATTTCTGACTTATCAGACTGGTTAAAGATTATTGCCAGTACAGCAGCTTTATTACCTACAAGTTTACCCAACAATCATCATTACGATCCAAAGAAAGTTCCAGAGTTTAAAACGGGCTTTAAACGAAGCTCTAATGATCTTGAGCGAGTTTATGTTTCTAGTTCCAAAAATCCACGTCATCAAATGAAATGTAATTGCTGCGAAAAACTGAACCATACTATTGATTGTTGTTCTATCTTCAAAGGTTTCAAAGTTGATGTTAGATGGAAGAAGGTTTCTGAAAATAGATTATGCTTTATTTGTCTCAATTGACATCATCAAACTGTGAATTGTCCTACTCGAAAGCCTTGTGGTGTTGATAATTGCAAGAGTTTACATCATCCTTTATTACATCCTTCAAATGTTCGTGTTCCAGCAACGTCAACAGCCACTAATGCTGCTATTCCTTCAGCTGAGTTTACTGGTCATGGATTTCAATCTGTTTTCAAAACTACTAATGTTCATCTTCGAGTCATCCCTGTAAAGTTGAGTGGTCCTGCTGGAGTTCTTAACACCTACGCACTACTAGATGATGGTTCTACTGTCACCCTTGTAGCTTCCACGATTGCGTCTCAACTTGGACTACGAGGACCCACTGAGCCTTTATGCTTTTCTTGGACCAACAACACTACGCAGACTGATGCAGAGTCGATGAGGGTTCACGTAAGTATTTGTGGATTATCTCAAGGGGTGAAATCCTACACGTTGCGTAACTGCCGGACGGTGAAAGATTTGAATTTACCTCTTCAAAATTTAGACATGAATAGTTTGAAAAAGATGTGGCCGTATTTACAAGATGTTCCATTTTCGAGTTTGAGAGGTGCCAAGCCTATGATTCTAATCGGTCAAGATAATGTTCTTCTTACTTTGCCGCGAAAGTTTAAAACAGGTCTATGGCATTCTCCTGTGGCTTCAAAGAGTTTACTCGGTTGGTCAGTTCATGGAAATAGTTCTGTTTCTGGCAAGAAAGATTCTCATTTTGCTTTCACGGTCTGTTCTCATCATGAGAATGAAGATGACATTCTACATCAATTGGTTCAACGTTCTTTTTCTACTAAAGATTTTGGAGTTAAGATCATTTACGAGATTCCACGTTCTAAGCAAGATTTAAGAGGTTTTGAGTTGTTACAATCTACTATAAAGAGAGTTGGTGAGAGATGGGAGACTGGTCTTCTGTGGGCAAACGACAATTTTGTTTATCCTGAAAGTTTTAAAGAAGCTTATCGACGTTTATTAATTATTGAGAAAACTATGGATTCTGATGCTGATTATGCTCGCCAGTACTGTGAAAAGATAGAAGATACTATTTCTAAAGGTTACGCTCGCGAAGTTAGTTCCGTTGATTTGGCTAAGAAGAGTCCTAAGGATAGATTTTTATGTCATTTCTCCATAACCAATCCAAATAAACCTGGCAAGATTAGGGTGGTCAATGATGCCAAAGCTAAATCTAAAGGAGTGAGTTTTAATGATATGCTCATTACTGGTCCAGATCTACTTCGACCTCTTCCTGCAGTTCTCTGGAATTTCAGAAAAAAGAAGGTGGCTTACATTGCGGATGTGAAGGAAATGTTTCCCCAGATCTTAATCCGAGATGAAGATGTTGTGAGTCAACGTTTTTTATGGAGAGGAATGAATAGAAATATCAAACCAAAGATATATGAAATGAAATCAATGATATTTGGAGCATCCTGTTCTCCATTATCAGCTATCTATGTCCTCAATAAGAATGCTGAAGAGTTTAAAGAAGAATTTCCCAAAGTTTTTAAGGCTACTGTTCAGCAAATGTATATGGACGATCATCTAGATTCAGAAGATACTGAAAATGAGGCACTTGTACAGATCAAAGACATGATAGAAGTTTTTCGGAGAGGTTTTTTTTGTCTCTGCAATTGGATGTGTACTTCCAAGAATGTACTCAAGGCTTTACCTGACGCTTTAAGAGCTGCTAATTTCAAAGATCTTAATTTAGAAGGGGATTTTCCAACTGAAAGAGTGTTGGGAATGTGGTGGAGTTTCGAAAAAGATGAATTTACGTATCGTTTGAACTTTCATAAAGTTTCTGAGGAAGTTAAGCTTGGATCCAAGATACCAACAAAGCGAGATGTTCTGAAATTAGTCATGTCAATTTACGATCCGCTTGGGTTTCTTGCATTTTTTGTTGTAAGAGCAAGAATACTTCTTCAAGATATTTGGAGTTCTAGAATAGATTGGGATACCAAATTAATGCTGAGTTGTTTGCAAGATGGAAAGCATGGTTGTCAGATCTTCAAAAGATCACGGAAATTCGAATTCCTCGATGTTATCACAATTACTTTTCAAGATCACCTTCAATTCAATTACACGTATTTTGTGATGCCAGTAAGAAAGCTTATGCTAGTATCGCTTATTTTCGAATTACTACAGATGTTGGAATTTCGTTGGCTATTATTTCTGGAAAAGTGAGAGTTGCATCTTTAAAACCGATGTCCATTCCAAGGCTTGAGTTGCAGGCAGCAGTCATGGCAAGTAGACTAGCTTCAACAATTATACGAGAGCATGATGTTAAGATTGAAAAGACCTACTTTTGGAGTGATTCTAAAACCGTTATAAGTTGGATAAGATCGGAGTCCAGACGCTTTAAAACGTTTGTTGCTCATCGCATTGGTGAGATTCAAGACATTTCGAATATAGGTGATTGGCAATGGATTCCTACAGATTTGAATGTTGCAGATGAAGCTACTCGAGATGTTGGTAAATGCGATTTAAGTAGTTCCAGTCGTTGGTTCCAAGGTCCGTCATTTTTATTAGAACCAGAAGATCATTGGCCTACTGAAAATGATCAAGGCTTAGAAATCGATAGTTCAGAGTTCATACCTTCATTTGTTGGAGTAATTAATCCTCGTATTCTACGTCCTGCTCTAAACATAGACAATTTTAGTTCCTGGATCAAATTAATTCGTGCTACTGCTTGGTTTTTAAGAGCTATTAAGATTCTGTTCAACAAACTACGCAAGATTAAAGAAGATTTTTCATCAGATATATCAGTTTCTGAGTTCAAGGAAGCAGAAATATGGTGGATACGCAAGTGTCAAGAAGAGATTTTTTTAGAAAAAATAGAATAACTTAAAGATTCAAAGGCGATTTCAGGAAAAAGTAAACTGTTCCAACTTTTTCCAGTTCTCGACGTTCAAGGTTTACTTCGTATCGATGGAAGACTTCAGAATTCGGATGTTTCAGAGGACAGCAAGAGTCTATACATCTTAGATTCAAAACATAGATTCATTTACTTACTCATCATGCATTATCATCAAAAGTTGGGTCACCAAGGCCAAGAAACAATACTAAACGAACTTAGACACAAATACTGGATACTAAGTGCCAGATGCTTGATTAAGAAACTATGCCGATTCTGTCTTCAATGCAGAAAAAGAAAGTGTGAACCTCGTGTACCGTTAATGGGTCAACTGCCAAAGTTTAGAGTTACACGTCAAGTAAAGGTTTTTAATCATGTGGGTCTTGATTTCTTCGGTCCCTTAAGTGTTTTGTCTGAAGGCAAAAAAGTAAAAAAGTATAGTGTGATTTTCACGTGCTTAACGATTCGAGCTATACATCTTGAGATAGCTGACAATTTAACTACTGATTCGACTATTAATGCCATTCGGAGATTCGTTTCTCGGCGTGGACTCCCTACAAGCTTGATCTCAGATAATGGGACAAACTTAAGAAAGGCGGATCGCCAGTTACGAATTGCTCTGAAGAACTTTGATCAAAATCAACTACAGCAAGGTTTATCCAAAGATAGCATTAATTAGATGTTCAATCCTCCTTCAGCTCCTCATTTCGGCAGTGCATGGGAAAGGCTCATTCGTTCAGTAAAGACAGCATTAAATGCGATTTTAAAAGACAAGACGACAAAATTTGAAATTCTACGAACAGTTTTCACGGAAGTTGAGCATATAGTCAATAGCAGGCCGTTAACCTACGTTTCTTCGAATCCATCTGATCTCAAATCCATATGTCCTAATGATTTTCTAATTGTGAATTCCAATATAGTTCTATCTCCAGGTGATTTTTCTAAAGGTTTACGTTTTAAGGATGCTTGGAAAACAACTCAAAAGTTGATTGATAATTTTTGGCAACGATGGACAAAGGAGTTTCTTCCTACATTACTACAACGTACCAAATGGTTACAACATACTGATGCAATAAAGATAGAAGAAGTGGTGGTTCTTGTGGATCCTAATAGCTCTCGAAATTTTTGGCCACTTGGATTTATTTCTAAGGTTTTTCCTGGAAAGGATGGAATCGTTAGAGTGGTTGATGTAACCACTACTACTGGGACCTACAGACGTTCACTGACAAGGGTGTGTATACTAGACTTGGACAAAACTATAGATGAAGATTGATTTTCAATACTGGGGTGGAGAATATGTTCGAGATTTTCGTATTGAAAATAATCACCATGGCTGTAGTCATCATTAAACTTAATCATGATTACTAATTAAATCAATAACAACTACAGCCACAGTAATTACTACGACTATTATTACCACTACTACAACTACAATAACTATGCCGTGGCATGGTTGAATGATTATGATTTTTTCCTCAGATCAATATTTGACACAAACCAGATCACATTACAAAATATTACTACGATTATTTTCACTGATTCTACGTGTGCGCTACGATAATAAACACTACGATTAAATATTGTTAAAACTTGTGCACATCATTTCAGATCCCAGTTCTAATATATTATTTATTAATTTATTTAATTTGATTACGATCACGATCCTAGTTCACCAGTTCACGAAATAGTCAAATTTGAGACGCTTGTCTTTTTTCAAATAACCCGTATAAACAAGTGATATTTTTTTGACATCATTTGCAGACGATCCTAATAAAAGAGTGATATTTTTTGACATCATTTACAGACGATCCTAATATAGGAGTGATATTTCTTTGACGTCATTTACAGACGATCCTAATAAACAATTAACTAATGACAGTAGGGGTCCCTAAAATGGTAAAATTTGTATGACGTCATTTAAGGAGGATCTCTGCAGGCATACTAGTAAAATCCTATGTCGAAGATATGTGTCAACCTAGTTTCTAAACTTATGACAGTAAGGGTGCCTAAAATGGTAAAATTTGTATAACGTAATTCATGGACGATCCGTGCAAAAAAATTCTTCTGGTGGGTTTCAGTTGTAGACAAAATCTGCCGCGAAGCGCCGGATAATTTAGCTAAGCTTAATCGAAATCCGAATTTTTTCGGCTTTTTTTAGCTTAGCGGAATCGGAATCTTAATTTATAAATTCAGCTTATTTTAATCTCAATCGGAAACTCAATATTTAAAAATGTTAAAAGCATAATCTAAATCCAAATCTTAATTTTTCGGCTTACCAACCCTGGGTGTCCCACATGGGGTGTCCGACATGTGGTGTCCTACATGGGGTGTTCCACATGGGCTGTCTCTCATTAAGTGTCCCACATGAGGTGTCCCACATTGGGTGTCCCACATGGGGTGTCCCACATGGTGTGCCACACATGGGGTGTCCCACATGGGGTGTCCAACATCGGGTGTCCCACATCAGGTGTCCCACATAGGATGTCCCACATAAGGTGTCTCACATAGGGTGTCCCACATGGGGTGTCCCACATGGGGTGTCCAATATAGGGTGTCCTACATAGGGTGTCCCACATGGGGTGTCCAGCAAGAGGTGTCGTGCAAAGGGTTTCCTAAACAGTGTGTCCAACATGGGGTGTCTCACATTGGGTGTCCTACCTGGGGTGTCCAACATGAGGTGTCCAACAAAGAGTGTCTCACATGGGGTGACCTACAAAGGTTGTCCCACATTGAGTGTCCCACCTGGAATGTCGAAATTAGAAAGAAATTGCACAATCGTGCAACTTATTTTATATTGCACGTTCGGCAATTCAACTAAAAATGCAGTCGTCCGAAAAATGAGGTGTCCTACACGGGGCGTCCTACATGGCGGGTCCCACATAAGGTGTCCTACATGGGGTGTCGCACATAGGTTGTCCCACATAGGGCGTCCCATATGGGGTGTGCCACATGGGTTGTCCCACATGGGATGTCCTACATGAAGTGTCCCACTTGGGGTGCCCCACATGGGGTGTCTCAGATGGGGTGTCCCACATGGGGTGTCCGACATGGAGTGTCCCACATGGGGTGTCCCACATGAGGTGTCCCACATAGGGTGTCCCACATTCAGTGTCCCACATTGTGTGTCCCACATGAGGTTTCCCACATGGGGTGTCCTACATGGGGTGTACCACATGGCGTGTCCTACATTGGGTGTCCTATATGGGGTGTCGCACATGGGGTGTCCAACATGGGGTGTCCTACATGGGGTGTTCCACGTGAGGTGTCCCACATAGGGTGTGCCACATGGTGTGTCCCCCATGAGGTGTCCAACATGGGGTGTCCCACATGGGGTGTCTAACATGCGGTGCCACACATAGGGTGTCCCACATGGAGTGTCCCACATAGGGTGTCCCACTTGAGGTGTCTAACATGGGGTGTCCAACATTTGGTGTCCCACATAGGGTGTCTTACATAGGGTTTCCCACATGGCGTGTCCCACATGGGGTGTTCTACATGTGGTGTACCACATGGCGTGTCCCATATGGGGTGTCCTACATGGGCTGTCCCACATAGTGTAACCCACATGGGGTGTCCAAAACAGGGTGACCCACATGAGGTGTTTCACGTGGGGTGTTCCACATAGGGTGTCCTACATCGGATTTCCTACATGCAGTGTCCCACATGGGGTGTCCCACATTGGGTGTCCTACCTAAGGTATTTTACATAAGGTGTCCAACTTACAGTGTCTTACATAGGGTGTCCTACTTGAGGTGTCCTACATTGAGTGTCCCACATAGGGTGTCCCACATGGGGTGTCCCACATGGGGTGTCCCACATGGGGTGTCCCACATGGTGTGTCCCAAATGGGGTGTCCAACATGGAGTGTCCCACATGGGGTGTTCTACATGGGGTGTCCTACATGAGGTGTTCCACGTGGGGTGTCCTACATGGGGTGTCCCACATGGGGTGTCCCACAAAGGGTGTCCCACTTGAGGTGTCCAACATGGGGTGTCTAACATCCGGTGTCCCACATAGAGTGTCCCACTGGGGGGTCCCACATGGGGTGTTCTACATGGGGTGTACCACATGGCGTGTCCCACATGGAGTGTCCAAAACGGGATGTCCCACAAGGGGTGTTTCACGTGGGGTGTCTCACAGGGGGTGTCCTACATCGGGTTTCCTACATACAGTGTCCCACATGGGGTGTCTCACATTAGGTGTCCTACATAAGGTGTCTTACATAAAGTGTCCAACTTACAGTGTCTGACATGGGGTGTCCTACATAAGGTGTCCTACATTGAGTGTCCTACTTGGAATGTCAAAATTAAAAAAAAATTGCACAATCGTGCAACACATTTTACACTGCACGTTCGGGCAATTCAACTGAAAATGCAGTCGAGCAATACCTAAGGTGTCCCACAAGGGAAGTCCTACATGAAGTGTCCAACATAAGGTGTCCCACATGGGGAGTCCTACATGAAGTGTCCAACATAAGGTGTTACACATTGGGTGTCCTACATGGAGTGTTCCACGTGGGGTGTCCCACATGGGGTGTCCCACATGGGGTGTCCCACATGGGGTGTCCCACATTGGGTGTCTACATGGGATGTCCCACATGGGGTGTCCCACATTGGGTGTCCCACATTGGATGTCCCACATGGGGTGTCCCACATGGGGTGTCCCACATGAGGTTTCTCACATAGGGAGTCCCACATGAGGTGTCTCACATGGGGTGTCCCACATAAGGTGTCCCACGTTGGGTGTCCCAGATGAGATGTCCCACATAGGGTGTCTTACATGGGGTGTCCCACATGGGGTGTCCCACATGGGGTGTCCCACATGGCGTGTCCCACATGGGGTGTCCCATATGAGGTGTCCCACATAGTGTGTCCCACATGGGGTGTCCCACATTGGGTGTTTCACATGGGATGTCCCATGTGATGTGTCCCACATGGGGTGTCCCACATGAGGTTTCTCACATAGGGAGTCCCACATGAGGTGTCCCACATGGGGTGTCCCACATAAGGTGTCCCACGTTGGGTGTCCCAGATGAGATGTCCCACATAGGGTGTCTTACATGGGGTGTCCCACATGGGGTGTCCCACATGGCGTGTCCCACATGGGGTGTCCCATATGAGGTGTCCCACATAGTGTGTCCCACATAAGGTGTCCCACATTGGGTGTTTCACATGGGATGTCCCATGTGATGTGTCCCACATGGGGTGTCCCACATGAGGTTTCTCACATAGGGAGTCCCACATGAGGTGTCCCACATGGGGTGTCCCACATAAGGTGTCCCACCTTGGGTGTCCTAGATGAGATGTCCCTCATGGGTTGTCCCACTTGGGTGTTCCCTACATGGGGTGTCCCACATGGGGTGTTCACATGGGTTGTCCCACATGGCGTGTCCCACATGGGGTTTCCCACATGAGGTGTCCCACATAGTGTGTCCCACATAGGGTGTCCAGAATGGGGTGTCCTACATGGGGTGTTCTACGTGCGATGTCCCACATGGGGTGTCCTACATATGGTTTCCTACATGAGGAGTCCCACATGGGGTGTCCCACATTGGGTGTCCTACCTGAGGTGTCCTAAATGGGGTGTCCAACATAGAGTGTCTCACATGTAGTATCCCACATGGGGTGTCCAACATGGGGTGTCCCACATGGGGTGTCCCACATAGGGTGTCCCACATAGGGTGTCCCACATGGGGTGTTCTAAATGGAGTGTCGCACATATACTAATTTTTTCAATTTTGTCGATTTCGCCTCAGCCCATGCAACACTTATAGTTACGAGTTTTATTTTTTGGATAACTGATTTTTATGCTGATAATTTATTTATTATATATATAAGTTTTATAATTTTCAATTTGCAACGACTATAAAAATGATATATTGCGTGTCAAATTTAGTTCAGAAACGCAAAACGCACACATTAAGTAAATTATGTAGATATGTGGAAGTTAGAGCAACGTGTTTAGAAAATAAATATGTTTTGCAAAATAATAAATGCATTATTTCTACTTGGTACGTTTTATTTAAACATCAGATTTATGTTATCTTAGCCCGTACAATTTGTGTAATTATACATAATTTAGCGTTGACAATGGCATAAAACTGGCAACGTTGCGGGTGGGGAAAGTTGATTTCAGTTACAATTTCAAATAATTCATTTTAAAAGACATATTGTATTTTAAAATGAAATCTATTTTACGAAAAATAATGGAAATAATTTGAATAAAATAATAAATGAATTAAATACGGACATTGTAAGTAGTAGGTACGGAGTAGGTATACAGTATATAGATAATAGGTAGGGACTGGTCAATGAGGATATGCATTGTGTTGTATGCTGTCAGTCCTAATGTGCGGGAAATGTGAGCTCTATGCAGGAAAAGTATGTAGGTAGGTACATAGGCACATATATAGGGACTTAATCCAAATGTATGTAAAAGTGAACATGGCTATTCTTAGCACTTACGTAACGGTAGTGAGTGGTGAACTGAAGGTATTGGAGAAAAACTGGCCCGGGCAGTAGTAACATTACGGTAAAGCGGCTGCATGGTTAATCATACAGTGTGCTGTAGCCATAAAAAACCCTCCCGTCTTCCTTTCGACTGTTTCAAATGAGAGAAATAGTATAAAGCAAATGTAAAACTTTGAATTGGGTGCCAGTTACTGGCCACTACGATTACGACTTTGACTTCTTCTGCCTCTCTTTCCCTCGCTTCGATAATGTTTTGAATGTTAAATTCAAAAACTTAATTCCAATATACACGAATATACAAGTATTTTGTCCGAATACAACTACGACTACGACTTCGACTAAAACATTCGTACATACGAATTGTTTTGGTATTGGCTCACACGTCGACATCCAAATTCGACTTCCGGCTTCCGCTTTCGCTTCGACTTCGACTTCCGCTCTACTACAAACTACGAATGGTACAATATTTTGTACTTTACTACCCGCATAATAATATTTATTCGATATTATTAACTCTTCGCTACGAATAATTCGATGTACAATATTTTGTACTTTACTTCTTCAAACTTCGGTAATATCTATTTGATATTATAAAATCCTTCGCTACGACTACTGAAATTAAAACTTCAACAACAAAAACTCAAAAATAGAGAATTGAAGTTATTATTTTATGCATATTGTCATGCTACACATACAACTATCTACGCTTCGCTACGCACTACTTGATGCACAACATATTGTGCTTCACTACACTACGCATATAATAATTGCATTTATAAATGCAACACTACAAATACTTAACAATGGTAGTTCGAACTTTATATACTTAGCATACGTAAGCATGCAAACTGCACTAAACCGAAATATATATGTATATGCCATGCATTCTTATATAAATATTACAAAAATACAAAATCGTGCTTATGGACATGTGACATACCAGGGGCTATGTAATTAGACGTACAGAGCGTGCTCCCAAAAATTTCAAAATTTTTGATGTTGCCATTAGAAATTTTTAGTTTCAACGCGACATTTAGACTAAAAAAAATATAAGTTATTTTATGTGCAAAACGAATTTTTCATTTTCGCTCTAGAAAAAAATCACTTTGTGTTTATGAGGCAAATAAGGATTTTGCAACGCCAATATTCTTCTCTGTTTTTTTAACTCTTAATATCAAAAAACATTTTGAAAATACGCAATAATAAAGATTTTAAGTATACCCTATTGAGCCCTACTTTTTAAAACATGCTTGTTAAATCAATGTTGCTGAACGAAGTTTTTATATTAAACCCGATATTTAGACGTTATTGAACATGTGCTATTATATAGCATAGTCGTTTTTGTGATTTTCGCGTAAATATTTTAGGGTTATTTTAAGGGTGAAATTTAGAGTACTTTGAGATGTTTTTATGACAAACTATTTTTTTTTATAATTGGCGACACTTATACTACGGCCACTTGTGAAGAAAAAACTCAAAAATTTAAAAATTTTAAAAACGGATCGGGTCGGTCAAACAAACCGATTTGCCCTGTGCATACTATATATTGCCTACATCTAAAAAGAATAAGAACGAGCAGACGTAGAAACATGTGGTTAGCGCCAACTGATAGATCTTACTTGTAGCTACATTAGTGCTCAACAACAACATTGTGCACATTATATTACCCGGGTTAAACTGGTTTTTCGGTTTTCATGCATATCTTTTAAACTAAATGCAATATTTGACTTCTGTTTTGAGATTTTTATTTTTCTACGCTATGCAAAATTACTTAGATGAAACAATCATATGTAACTGTCATAAATTTATGGTTTTTGAGTAAAACTGTATGAAACCTGCTGATTATTTTATGATTTTGTGTAAATTCTGTTACAATGCATACTTCTAGTTCTCCGGTTGCTATTACTATATGCAGTTTTTTTCATGCACTGGCTATGTTTTTAAGTACAGTGAATGCTGTGTGTGGCGTTTCTCATTGATAATAACTTTAAATCTTATTTGCAAAACTACATGGCAATCTTTTTGATTCAACAGCTCACTTTTACAATATACATATTTACAATTTTATTTTTTAAATTTTTCTTATACCAATAAAATCCTTTTTATTGCGCAGTTTGCAAATTTTAGAAAATTTATGGATCCCAAGTTATTAAAAAATACGTTACAGTCAAAATAGTATTTTGCATTTCTGCTAAAGGCATTAAAAACTATATTAACATGTTTATGTTCTGCCACTTTAGTAATACAGTTGACATGATTTTAACAACTTGTAATATTTAATCAAATAAAATAGAACAATAAAATATTTTCAAAC
>CATKUY010000137.1:0-84394 GCA_949802685.1 Dicyrtomina minuta | reverse complement strand
ATAATTATGAAAGTAATAATTATTTTTAAAATTTACGCGCATAATGTATTAAAAACGTTAGTTCTGTTATGGATTCCAAGTTTAATAATTGATCTTAATAAAAAAATGCTTAGCTTTAAATAAATTTGTATTTTTAATTTTTAAAGAGCTTTATAATGGAATATTGCATGTCAAATTTGGCTGTAAAATGCGCAAGTAATGTTAATATTATGTGTTAAGGTAGGAATAAAATAAATAGGGTGATACTTTAGTGCTGCATTGATTTTTTGCTTTTTGGCAATGACGAAATTATTTGTTTTAGCAATGCTATATTTATGTTTTGGCAATGATATTTTCATATTTTTTTGGCAATCATATATTTACCGCTATTTAATGTAGTACATACTTTTTCTAGTATTTAAACAAAAATATTAGAATATAGTATTCATGAGTTCTTAAGCAGTGATTGTGAATAGAAAAACTATTTATATTCGTGGATGACGTCAAGTACTGATAAGATGAGTTGTAACTTTCCTGTCTCCCTGCCTCTCAGTTGTATTTGAGTTGACAATCGTTCCAGTTGTGGTTGCTTATTTAAACTGTGTGTCAACCTACAAGAATCAATATGAGTAGTGGTGTTGTGTTTGTTAAAAAACGGTTCATACCAGATGCTGACGAAGACGAAGATCAGCCACCACCTTGCAAATTGTTAAAAAGATCTGGAGGATATCAACAGCCTACAGAATGGGTACATAAAAGCACATTTAATAATTTAAAAGAAGCATTGACAACCGTTGGAGACGAATAGAAGTTACATTATTCAAATGGAACAGTGCATTTAGAAAAAAAAACATACCACTGCGCTAAGGACGGTAAAAAATGTCCTGTAAAGAAACAGTTGCGAATATTAAATGACAAACATGAAGTTACATACTTCAAATCGAAATGTGTGGACCATGTTGATTCTGAAAAAAATACAAAGACATTGTCATGGGAAGTTAAAAATCAGATTCGTGGCTTTATTAAAAGTGGCACAACTGAAGGGCTACAAATATTAAGACTGTTGGAAAATGTAGATACTCCACCAAGTGTGAAACAAGTTAGTAATTTTGTTGCAAGACAAAAGAAGAAGAAATCAGACAGTGGCATGAGTATGAGAGATCTAAAGGAGTGGGTGGAGCAAAACTCTAGTTTGCCAGAAGATGAAAATATTGCTTATGCTGTTTGTAGTGTACTACCAAGTAATAAGAACGATACACATCTACGTATTTTTTTGACTACTAAATTGATTCTTCAATGCGCGATGTTGACAAAATGTGTAATGTGCGATGCCACTTACAAATTAAATTATCAGGGGTACCCCATGATTGTAGCTGGGGTCAGTGACAATAATCGGGTATTTCACCCTTGTGGCCTTTTAATCTGCAGGTGGGAAGCCGAAGAAGATTATGCATTCTGCTTTGCATCAATGAAGTCTGGTCTACAAGATCTTGGACACGAGTACAAACCTACAGTTCTAGTTGCTGGCACTGCTCATGCAATTATACTAATGGATTCGAGCATGTATTTGGTAAAGATGTTTCTCGTGTAATTTTCTGGTTTCACATGAAGGAATGTTTTTGTAAGAAACTGAAGGAAGTCAAGAACGCAGATCTTCAAACTGAACTTCAAGGTATTTATACAATTTGCACTTAATGTATGTATAAAGTATAGTAAATTGTAATAATACTAATACTAATACTCACACTAATACCTATCCATTGATTGTATTGCAGAGGATATCCAACTACTACACAACTGCCCAACAGTCGAATCGTGGCAATTAGGGTGTAGACTGGAAGCAAAAATGGAAAACTAGCAAGGATCCGCTCGTTAAATCATTTGTATCTGACTTTACTTCTCAGTGGATTGACGAAAACCAAGGTTGGTTTCACGGTGTGGCTCCTGGATACCCAACTATAAGTAATGGAATAGAATCATTTAACGCGCTAATCAAAAAATACCACACTATGAGGCTACGGTTAACGTTTAACATATTTTTGGCCTGAATGAAAGATCTGCTTCACACCCATTCATGTGACCGAATTGGGGATTCACCACGAAAAGCTTTTGCAACTCAGACAGTATATCCACTTCAAATCCAGAAGAACGCTTACCATTGGCATAAAGAGATTGATTATTACTATCACAAGACTATTGATAACTCAATTACAGGTATTTAGGTTGCCTCATCGGGTCACCCATCAGTTGATTCTGCAGCTGTAGTTACCACAGAAACTAAAGCCTATAGTTTATTCAAAACTTTCAAGGTACATTCCCTTTCTTTTCACTTTCACAAGATCTACCTTAATTTCAACGACTGGCTATTGTCTACTTGTTCTTGCGTATCCTATTAAGAAAAGCTTGCCTGCAAGCATATATTTGGACTAGCTGTTTTTAATAATTTACATTCCTTTCCTAATAAAGCTATAGATGTTCCGCTGGTAGGTAAACCGAAGCGAGGAAGGCCAGCCAAAGTTGATGTTAGAAGGTCCAAGGCCCAGTCGCAGCCTAGCTGTTCTCAAACTTCGAAGCCTCGATAGTAAACTCACACAAATTGTGTAAATATGCATATAGTTATATGTTTATAATTAACATTGCCGATTAAAAGAAAATTGTTACAAGTAAATACCATTGCCAATTAAAACAAAATTGTTAAAAGTAAATATCATTGCCAATTAAAAGAAAATTGTTGAAAGTAAATATCATTGCGAATTAAAATAATTTTATGTTAGGCCATTTGAATTAAATATTTTATCGCTAATACAAGTACTGCTTCAAAATAAATAAATCATTGCCGATTAAAGTAAAATCAAAACCAAATAGAGTTACCTCATTGAACGAAAAAGATTTACCCAAATAAATATATTTAAAATGCAATACTTTACGCCACCTTTATTTATTCTTAGTGAGTGTCTGCATTCTAAAAGATAATTTACAAATAATTTACAAGACATCCTTTGTGCTTAACCCCCTAAACCGTTTACCTAATGTTAATTTGATATCAGGTGTGTGTGTCTGTGTGTTAGTCATAAAGACGATTTTAACCGTAAATTGAGTTTAAAATTTTAGGACACTCGTTTTTTGGTTTTAAATTATTCACACAAGAAGGACGTGAAGTGTTAAGTATGATGCATAGTGTAAAATTTCTTGAGAAAGACAAGTGTAATTACTTAGATTTCATTATTTGGATTTCCCTGCGTTTAGCCTAACTTTTAAATTTAAGTGTATGTTATCTTGTTATAAGAAGCTAATAGATCTAATTACATAAAAATTGGCGTCATAATTGGAAAGGGGCATTTTTTAATAATTTACCGGGGGCTTTTAAACGGATTTCCGGTGGCTGTAAAGACACTTAAATCAACAGTTGACGTCGCGTCTGTCAACAATCTTTTAGGAGATTTGACAGTCATGAGTTTTATTGGGGATCACGATCACGTAGTTCATTTCTATGGCGCCGTCATCGAGAAGATTCAGAAGCGAGTCGTAGAGGCTGTTGTTGAGATATGTCCATTTGGAAATTTGAAAAATCATTTAAAAAACATTTTTAATTCTGTGTCAAGCGCGGAGTTGCAATATGTTAATTTACTTATTGACGATGATATTGATTATACTACTAATCCAATAACAGCTTCTATCTCACCAAGAATTGGAGGAACAGCATCGTATGTTTTTTTCTAAAGCTATTATACGTGTAAAGGACGCATCGTTTTATGAAAAATGTTTTTGTGCATTCTCAAATCTAAAACTGTAATGAAATGTTATAGTTAGAGCACATGCGTGTCAATCAGCAGTCACAACATTGACGCTTGTTGATTGGTGTCGCCAGATTGCATCTGGAATGAACTTCTTAGCTTCAAAAAGGGTGACATCTTTATAACCTCCATTACTAAACTCTCGCATTTATTATTTTTTTTATTTGATTTTATATTTTTGTCGATTTAAAGGTGTATCATGGAGACTTAGCTGCTCGGAATGTTTTAGTTTTTGATAATCAGATCCTTAAAGTATCTGATTTTGGAATGTCAAAGCAACTGTATTTTTCTGCAAATTATGTCAAGAAGGAAAAAGTAAGAAATTGCATTCTTTACAAAGCACGATTGATCATGTCATTACTTTTAGCTTAGTTTTTCATAAAGCAAACACCAATAATTATATAAAATGGGATTAATGACAGATTGCACTCCCATAGAGATGGATGGCGATAGAAACTTTAAACTTTCAAGAATTCTCGATTGAGTCAGATGTGTGGGCTTTTGGTGTCACAACTTGGGAGATTTTCAGTCTAGGCAAATGTCCGTTTCCTGGTTTAGGTTGGAATCCTGAATTCATGAATATTTTGTCGACAGGAATGCGAATGGCTAAACCAGAGTATTGCTCAAAGTCAATGTTAGTAGATTTAAATCCTTGTGAAAAATGAAATATTGTTCGAAAGAAATTAAATGACATGGTTTATAGGGTTAATTAAACTACCGTACCATACATGTTTTTTTTGTGTAATAGATATGACGTAATGCTGAAGTGCTGGAGCGAAAAGCCGATGAACCGCCCAACGTTTGCACAGCTTGTTGATTTCTTTGAACAGATTTTAGAAGAGCAACACAAGTCGTCAGTTGATCAGCGAGATAAAGAAAAAGAAGATGAAAATAAGGAAGGGAGCAGTGTCGTTTATTTGAGTATTGAATAATTTAAGTCAGATAATAAATGTGGATTTCCGTAACTGATTTAAGTTAAATATGATTTTAGCTCATCATTGTTGCGTGTTAAACATTTTATTGCTCCCTTGTAGGCATTAGGTTTATGAAAATAGTTTTTACATATTATTCTGTGGCACTTTTTAGAATGAATGACGTATAATTATTATACCAGTATGTGTAAGTTTTCCTGTTTTAAAAATATGGTAATTCGTCAAGTACAGTAATATTGTTATATGCTTACTGCGCACAAGCATTTCTGCTTTTAATAGGAATTTAATTTTAAGAACGTAATCAGGTTTTAAAAATTCCGACCTGTGCTGTTTTGACTTTAGATTACTGTATGGTAAAATAATTAGTATTTCTAAATTGTCTAAAAGACCATGTAACTATATCAATCACAAAATGTTTGCTGAAGTAATGGACATTGTTCAATCAATAAGGAATTATTTAAACCACTGTCAAATTGTTTCTAACCGTTAAATGTCACGATTTTAATAAATATGCGTTAGTATCTGTTTTTAAGTTTCGAAGACATGAATTAATACAACAAAGCAAATTAGTATGTAAAATAAAGTGGCATTGAACTTTTAACCAGAACTTGTGGTTTAATAGAAGGGAGATTTAATAGAAGTCACCATAAGTTACGTTTTGCCAGTTACTTTTTTTTTATAACCATTGATCTTCTATATGTGCAAGCAGCTCAATTTGCATTTCCTTAGTTTCACCTTTGCAGAGTGACAATGACCTTTGTTTTACCAGTGCCGATAATACAAACATTTATTTTATTTTAAACCGCTAGACATAACTGTTGTGTAGAAAGAAGTGAAAAACACATCATTAGGACTCCAATTTAATTCCTTTAAAAATTTGCCATGGTTCTGTTTGATTTTGATTCTAAGACACAAGAAATTAGAAAACGAACCACCCAACTTAAGCGACTCTTTTGGTTTTTTTTAAATAATTTCGTCTACGTTTTACATATGACGTTCACATTATGTACGCTCGCCTACAATACAATAACACACGAAAACTTCAATTATAACTATTTCTCAATTCGCTTTATGTTCAAGATTGGGTTATTGTTCCTTGGGCTGTGCGTTTTGAATTGCAAGAAATGGGCTCGAGTCATTTCAGTTGTACTGAACGAGCTATGCTCTGTAGCAAAATTAAAAGCAAAGCACGAAACCCAAAAACAAAATCAAAATTATTATTACAAAAACTAATACTCATTACATTTCCTGTTTCGGCGTTCCTAGCTTTCACGTTTGGAGAAGTTGCAATTTTTGCAGATTTAACGATAACCAAGATTCTTTTTCATCTTTTGAGGGACAAACACAAGACACATTTGAATTAGGTCTATTGAGGTGCTATTAAATATTTAGTGGGCGTCTTTGGTAGGGGCAACGTATTTTTCGAAATTAATCTTCAGTTATTGTTCTTCGAACACCTGCACAATGAGCTTTTGGAATTCAATCTTTCACAAACTCAATGTATGTACTCGCTTGGCTTATTGTGTGAGGCGCAGCTATTATTTTTTAAACATACATTTTTTAAATAAAATATGCACGACGTATATTTGAATTAAGAGGACGGGAGCCATACAAAACCCAGACATCCAAAATTCAATGAGCCACTGTCGCCATCGGCCTTCTACATATCCTCATTCAGCTTTTCAACCGTAGCCAAGCGGGGCTAATTTTCAACTTTAAGTTGAGCTGCTTCTCTCTCAGTATCGGAGGAACTTTCTTTTTCATTCAATTTTGTCACGTTCACTGTTGCTCTTTTCAATGCTCTTGTTGGGATCATGTCCATTGATTTCCATATTGTAATGTATGAGAAAGCGTTCAAGATCCCATAGATGATGTCACAGTACAAAAACTTGGTTGTAATTGCAGCTCATCCAGACGTTATGGTGCTCTGGTGAAAGGGAGGAATAGGTGGGCTCAGTGCGCGGATCGATCCAATAGGCGAAATGCCCTTGAAACTGAAATCTCACGGGTAATGAAATCGATTCCAAATATTGGGATTATAGTCGGAGGATTCAACATAATGGAAAGGGCTTTAACTTTGAATTTTATTGATTGTTTTGCCACAAAGGTTACGTAGCTTCTCATTACTTTTAAAAGAAGAAAATAACCCTCCTAACTAGAGTTAGAGGCTTGACAGCCTGCTTAATATTCTACGATAAGTTTTGTCATGAATTTTTGTTTCGATGCATTGTATGATGTCTGTGCAAATGTATCTATATAGTGAAATTATAATGCTTTTTAGTTTATTACAAAAATGCACAGTTGTAGAAAGCATATGGACTGTATTTTGTCCAAGTAATTGTAAGGTTAGTTGTAAAGTTGGTTTTAGTATTATTAACATTTTTGTATGGTCAGTACGCGTGGCTCTTATTGAAAATTCACTGCAAAGATTTAAAGCTAAAATATGTAGCTTTCGAGAAACAAAATCATAAATTATATACAGATGTATTTGAACTTAATTGGATACGAAATTTAAAATTTGGAAGATAAGGCGACATGAGTTTATGACGCATAATGAATTACTGTGAAAATAAAATATTGATTTATTGACGGAATTAGCCATGGATTTTGTAATTTATTTCGTTTTGCCAGCTATGTATAGCTTTGCATTAAAGTTAGAAAAAAGTATGACATGGTTCAAGGAAGCTCTGATCACGGTCACGGTCACCCTTATAATTAGCCGTAGCCAAATGCTTTACTTCATTTGAGTTATTCCAAAATTATGCTATAAGTTTCCTTTTTCCTTCTTAACATTCTTAGTATTGTGCTCTGTTCTGCGGTTTCAATTTTCTTCGGGTTGTTTAAAAATAGTAAATTAAAACCAGTGCAACTTTGATGACCCTCGCATATCTGCTCTAATTTTAGTCTGACTTGCGCACTAATAATCTTAACTGTATTTCAACATTTACAACTTTCAATTTTATTTTCACAAACTCATAAAAACAAGAATTTTATTATTGTTGAAATAAACATTTCTTAAATCGCATAATTTTAGTTATTATTTAATTTACGAACACAATTAATTTAGCATGCTACGGTACATGGTTAGTGGTAATCATACTAAAAAAAGGCCATGTTTCCGAAAAAAAGAATTTTAGTTTTTCAAAATTGTTTGTAGGTTTTAACTCAAGTACAGTAAACAGTATGTATGAGTTTTGTATGAGAAGTTTCCATATTACCCTGCATGCTATTAAAGAAACTTTAATTAAAGTTTCAACACTCTTCCGCCATAATTACTTCAAATTAGCAGGCTATTTTTGTCGACTATTCTAACCAATTTTTGTTCTCATTAAAACACATAGTTTATCACTACCTGACTTCAATGAATAATGCTTGAGGAATCGTCCATACATGCCGCTAATAGTAAGGTGCATAGTCTATTCGGCTACTAATGACATTTGTGGTTAAAGATAGGTATTAACGCAATTGTAAAAAAATTAATAAAATAAACATACCGTATTTCCTATTGTAGACCACGGGTCGGTAATTGTATACGGGCCTGTATTAGTCCACGGGTCTGAGAGGTATGAGTTTGCATAGTCCACGGGTCTATTTAACATTGTTTTATATAGTAGTACGCGCGTCAATAGTAATACACAAGGCTTTATTAGTACACGGGTCTGGGAGGTCCGAATTTGAATAGTACACCCCGTGGTCTAAAATAGGAAATAAGGTGGTATCACTAAAACTAAATATTTGTATGACATCATTTGTGGAATATTTTTGAACAAAAAATTGCAAAATCATATACATTTTTTTAATTGCAGATTCCTTTTTGGTTAGCAACCCTTCATTAAAAACGTATAGGTACTCGACTATAACATAGAAATATATCCCAAAACTAATTTTGTAAATTAGTGTAAATGAACATGTCGAATCCCGAAATCACAAGGATGCAAATCAGCATATTGATACAAACAAATTTAAACAATTCCGTATGTCCGTATGTGCTGACCTATATGTAAACCCTTTTATTCGGTAAAACATCGGAATTGTAGTAAATCCTTGGATTTTACTACATTTCAAAAGGCCTCATGTTTTCAATTTTGAACAGTTTGCGAGTCTCTATTATAGCGCAGATACCAAATTGTTTGCAGGATCAGAAGCTGAAGCTTAAATAATACGCGGGGCGTATCACTAGTAATCACACGGTAAACAAACATGAAGACCTTAATTAATGAAACAGAGTTACCTTATGCGTAAAATTGATTAATTTTGCCCTTATAACAATGATATTTATATTTATAGCTTCTATAGAAGTCCCAATTAGCGTTTTTTCATCCAGCTTGTAATGGCATTGAGTTAGAGTAAGAAAGGAATTGTAGAAGTGTCATACGGCGTAGTTGCGATCTCTATTTCTTTCCCTTTCGTTCGTTAGTGTCTATTCTCTAATAGGGATAATCAAATGTTTTCCTTAATTATTAAAAATTCCAAATCATCCTTGTGATTTCCTTACATACATATTTTTGGTCATATTGTGTCCTCAAGTTTGAATTTTCCCAAGTTATTTATATCTACAATTAGGTAAAACCTGTGCAAAGCCAAGTGCGCCCGCTCATTTAAATTGATTCCAGGCTCGTATTTGCTACATTATTCTAATTTGCATTTTAAATTATAGTTCTAACTATGGTTTGTAATTTTAAGGTGTGCTTAGTTCAGTGTCGTATTACTGTATAGTTTAATTATTACTTATAGATATTACCATGGTCGCCAAAAAAACTTTGCGATAGAAGACTTGCATCATAACTGTTGAAAGTGAAAAGTTTGTTTCAAAAACCCACCTAAAATTTTAACTTGTATGTTAAATATATATATATATACAAGTTATATTTTGTAGCTAAGCAACGTAGATATAAAAGCAGACTATTATAAAGCATAGTAGATCACGCCTTAAATACATCATGTCTCCGCACAAAATAATTCTGTGTCAATTACAAAGTCCGCGTCTAATTAGAAGCTGCAGGAAGCTGCTTGGTACGGGTCAAATTTTCCTCATTGCGTCACTGCTCTTGAGCTCCTTTGGTCAAGCGCAGATCGTCGCTGTGAATAAAACTGAAAATACGTCAGCACTAACTAAAAGCACAGTGCAGGAGCCGCCACCCTTTCTTGCAATTAGCAATGACGCCGATTATACGAACTTGACTCGAATTTATTTAGATGCTCACCTGGCCGGTTATGCTTCTCAAGACATAGCACTGAATATTAAATGGCCCTTTGAAAACGCATCAAAGGTATGGGCCTACGTCAAGAAAACCTTCGGCTCTTACGGTCCTGATTCCCATATCTACGTCTTTTTTTATGGCAAGGTCGACAATAAGGCTATGGATAAAAGCAAATCATATTATTTAACACATTTTAATGAATACTACGATTTTAAAAACGTAGTAGAACTAAGAAAACAGAGTGAAGTTGTGTGGGCAAAGAAAGTGAACCAAACATCTGAGTTGATAAATTTCACTTTCCTCGTTGGACATATCGTGGAGTCTGCATCCAAGAATACAAAAGGATCTCCTGGCTACAACAATTATATAGATAACACTTACAGATCATTAGCATGGACTGATATTTTTGTGTACAACGTATTTTCAGAATTAGGAATGCAGCAGGTAGCAGAATCTTATAAAGCGGTTTATACCAGTTCCTTTTTGACACAGAATGACGAGGACGTTGAAGATAGTTTAGTAGAAGATGACAGAGTCAATTGGATTCAAAACTGGTTTTGGCCCATATATTTAAAATTTGGAGGTGCACAAGCTCTTATTCAGTTTTTCACAAATTGTTATTCCCATTTCCCGCGAAAGTTGCTTAACAGAACTGACACTAAGGGCAGTTTATATTATGAATACACGGAGACAATAATGAGCAAAGGAGTATTTGTTCATTTTTGGAGTGGATCAGTTGGAATTGATTTAAGAGATTTAGCAGATTTTGCATTCACGTGGGATGATGATGACCAGTGGAACTTTCAAGCGGCCCAGGAATCGTATCCGATGTTAAAGTATCAAAGCAAGTCATTTTGATTATAACGTTTACATTGATTACCCGTATAGGTTAGTAGAGATAGAACCCCAAAGTTATTAATAAAGTGAAATGGTTGCTAATAAAATTTAAAGTAGTTTTAAGAATTATGAAATTTATTCTTACAGATAAAGACAATAATTTCGAACAGCTCCTAGTTCTTGATCAATTAGGTACAGGTAAAATCGTTTTTCCTACATGTTGCTTATAATTAAATAATTAAATACTTTAAAAATAGTCAGGATAGCAATATATTACTGTATAAAGAAGCAAAAATACCCTTTAACAATTTTAAGTAGTGCTAAACATTAGTCGTTTTCATGAAATTTGTTCTGTAAGGTGTTCAGAATAACGTTTTAAGTAACTCAAAAACTGATAAACGGAGACCTGCAATCGCCGTTATATCTGAACAGATAAATGATGTGAACGAACCAATTCGGAAGAGGGTGAAGGGCACTTTGTACCGCCCGCTGAATCAATCAGAGCGATACCTATATGACGGGCAAAATGAGCTTCACGTTTTTGAAACACAATATGGTGTTTGTTACTACATAACGTGCTCCGCCCGCTACATCATCAAATGGGTCACAAACATTCCACTTGATGTATGAAGTTAATTTTATGTGTTTGCAATAATATTAAAGACAATATTTTGAAGCATGTATTTTTTACATTTTAATTTCAGGAAAATCTATTCGTGAGTGAACCACACATGTGTCCTGATTTTCTGGTTTTTACAGTCATATATACTTTTGGGTTCTCTATGAATTGGGTAACTAAACAGAAAAAACTAACAATGTAAGTTTAGTTTGTAGGTTGTCCAACAATAAAGTACCTCAACTCCCGTCGACTGCAAGACCCAACATACTTAAATGCGAATTCACAAGATCAAGGGCACGAAACGTTGAATACAATGTATTCTATACAATTTTTAGCTAAGGGAGCAGCATCTAGATACAATATGGGGTTGCTTAAGTGCGAAAGCATCCAAAACTCAACACATTCTGTACATATCTATTTAACGGAGAAAAAAATAAGTAAGACATGTGTTACTAAAACGCAAATAGGGTCCAAATAACTGATAGCAATGCAAGTGAAGAGCATTCAAACTTATTGTTTTATTCTTTTGTGATAGCACATAAAGTTGTTATTATATGTTATTTTTAGATCCAAACGAATACAAATTTCCTACAAAGGGTAAGAGCACAACAAAAAACTCCTCGACGGTTTTGTGTTTATACTGCATACAATGTCTACTTTAACTTTAAGGCGCTGAACTGTTTTGGAGCCCCAATTCAGACAAGACGTTGATTGTACCGTGCATAGGAACGAGTCTTAAAATGATTCCTAGTTTGCAATTTGTAAATTTTGTAAGTTTACAATAATAACAGTACAAAAACATAAAAAACTTCTTGCAGAGGTGTTTCAATTAATAATTACCTAATAAAGTAAATGTTGGTGTAATTACGCTTAAAAATTGTTATTAGGAAACTGATTTTTATAATGATTCGACAAAATGGAAGACTATTTGGGACAGGCAAAATAAAACTTTAGATTCAGAATCACTAGGGTACAACGTTTCTTACGATCCAGTTATTGGTTTTACTTTAGCGTATGACATATGGCCATTTGAAGATATGTCTTATACTAAAAAAAACATTTATTTTGAGTGTGTTTTTTATACTGAGTCTAAAATGAGATACAAAGTTTACGTCACGTCTCTAGGTGAGTTCACGATTGGTATACAGTTTTAATTGTACCTTTTGCTGGATTTTAAACAAGTCATGTGTTAAAATTCTATATTTCACTGCATGCATTAGAAACCGAACTCAAATCAGAATTTACAATTGTCGACGAACAGTTCCAAATATCTTCTGAGGCTAGTGGTTGCTTTCTTGTCAAAAATTCTGACCGATTTCTTTTCGTCGGGAATAAAACAGATTATGAAAATGACCCGTTAAAACTCATCAGTTGCAGCACACCTAATACTTGCGACCTCTTTCGTCGTTGTTTAGTGAGTTCTTGTTTTTGTTTTTTTGCAAAATTATTCAAAATTTAACTGTTGTTGCAACGCCTTTTTGGTCTTTAGGACAGTGCGGGCAGTATCTGCAATTTACGCCAACAGGAACTTCAAGCTGCTCGTTTGCAGTAAGCACATTTTGTTATCGTAACTAGTATCTTTTAAGTTATTTTGTGTAGGCTTCATAGAATAAATTAGTTCCAAATATCTGACTTAGACTCAATTTGATTGACCAACGTGGTCACATTGTTTCATTTTAATAACTTTTGATTTGATCCTATTTAGCAAACATCGTAAAACAGTCAGTAATGTATTAATTGTGTTGTATCAACTGCTTCCAGTGTCAACAGTTAATCTTGGTCTGTTATTTACACAGAAAAAAGAACGACCTGTAAACGGTTTTCCACTAATGTAAAAACTAAAACTTTAAACTAGTTAGCGCATGGATTTTGTAGTGAATGCTAATTTGTTTTCTATTGTTTGCAACCAAAATTGCACTAATTGGTCTGTAAATGCACCTAGTACAATTCTACTTAAGCAAGTAATTTAGTAGCAATCACAGTAAGTTAAGTAGTTAGGCATATGTATTGTTCCATTTAATTTCAGAAAAGCATTTTGGGTTAGCACAAAACAGTTTGTTTGAATTACTTATGTTTCACCAATGCGCCTAGAGTACATATTGAGCGTCCTTATTGCCAAGCCTGGTTTCTACAACTTCTTTAGTAGCAATCATTAGCAGATAAACTGAAAAGAGGGGCCAAACTTTTTTAAGATATTAAAAGTATTAGTGACTAACTTACGCAGGGTTACCACTGAAATAAATGATTTGTAATTTGAGCGTTTTATTGTTTAACTAGGTTTTATACCTAGTAAACTTTTTAATGTAAAACTAAAACTAATACTGATCTGGTAGCGTTAAAGATTTGCAGGTCCAACAATCTTTAACTAGAAACAACTAGGCAATTAAAACCCTTGTGGTCAATTGTGAACTACGTGTTTCTAGTTGTGAAGACAGTTGCTGAAATACATATTGTAAATCATAACTGATGATTTGTGAACTAGATTAAAAAAGCCTCATAGCAATGGACTTCTCCGATGCTTTGACTACCAATGGGACATTGGACACAAACCAATCTATGAATACACGTTTGTTGGGCTAAATAAAATCCGCTGTACAAATTTAAAAACATTTTAATATTTGCTTATTTGTTTAGTTATAATTTGAAGGTGAAAAGATATTTCTCATAAACACTATAAACTTTTTTTCAGACGTCCTTTCAGAGAACGTTCCAAAGGAAGCAATTATTTACCTGGACGAATCTCTTCCTATTCTTTACACAAACGTCCTGGCAACTTTTAGATGCCAAATTGCAACTTTCGTTTTAGTGCCGAACATCCGATTTCTACTTGTTTTTTCGAACCAAACGAATGTGTATCAGAATCATGGTAACGTCACGCCACAAAGCCGGCCGCTGCCGTTTCTGTCTTCTAAATATGGAGTCTACGACACTAATGACGCCAGCTCAGTGATGAGTGTGAATGTGAGGAAAGGAATTGGATGGACAAGTATTACCTTAAATTTAACTGCGGAAGTGGTAGGCGTCATGTGTTCTGCTCCACTTCATAACTCCACAGAGTGGGTCAATGTAACAAGGTCATTCGTAGCCAAAGGTTTCGACTTTAAATAAAATAGCTAACCTGTCAATTTTTCTAAACTATCAAGTCATCATCAACCTTATTAAAAAAGATGTATGACGACATTTACTCGTTTGTAAAATAAATTTGTTCATAACAGATATTAAAATTCCAAAAATTGAAAAAAAAGGTAAAACTATCAGACACATTTTTGACAAAGATGATAAAGATTTCAATCTTTACTGCAAGTCAAGCGGTGCTCCAGATCCAAAAATAAAATGGATCCTGCCGAATACATTCCCTGCGCTTGAAAATACATTCGTGGTAAATTTGGAAATATAAAAAAACCTAAGTCATCTTTTAAATCGAAGCATTTACGAAATCACGTTTGAAATAATACGATGTTTTGGTTATCCTTGTTGCCACTAAAAACTAATTTAATAATTTTTAATACAGACTGATAACCCATATTTGAAATTTCCTCTGATGAAAGAAACTTTTGCAGGAACATACACCTGCGTCGCATCCAATTCTTATGGAAATGATATGCACGACTTTCGGGTGGAATATCAAGGTAACTACTTTTTTTTAATATTGATACGTGTTTACTGAAGGATGTTCGTTGTTTTTGGACACAAACATAAATATCTGCATCTTTTGGACTGTGTAGAATCTGGAATTGGATGGCAAGAAAAAACTGGAATTGGATTTACAGTTGGGTTTTTAATGTTACTACTAACATCCATTGTTCTTTTGCTGTTCAAATATTACAACACAAAAGTTAGTTACCTAGTGACTCGACTGTAGAAGAAAAAAAAACACTAGAGATACTAAAGATTTGGGTGATGAACTGCGCAAACATGAAGTATAATCTTGCGTACAATTTTTTAAATTTTATTTCTTGCAGCGCAAACTGCGGGACCTGACAAAGGAAGAAATTATAGAATTTACGCATGGAGTGAATAAAGCAAGTAACAGTGGCTATAACTATGCAAACCTAAAATCTCAGGGAAAAATCGATATCAGGCTCCTTCCATTCGATAAAAAGTTTATTTTAGATCCACAAAATCTTATGATTGGTAATAATTTAGAATTTGTTTTCGAAATTTCCAGCACCATAATTTAAATACATGGTATCTTGGTATCAGAAGCTAATAGTTATTCAAATTCGTAGAAATTGGAGTCATATTAGGAAGAGGGAATTCTGGCATAGTTTACCGCGGACTTTTGAACGGATATCCGGTGGCTGTGAAGACACTCAAATCAACAGCTGACGTCGCGTCTGTTAAAAGCCTTTTAGGAGAACTAAAGATCATGAGTTTTATTGGGGATCATGATCATGTTGTTCATTTTTTTGGCGCCGTCATTGAAAAGATTCAGCAGAGAGTCGTGGAGGCTGTCGTGGAGCTGAGTCCGTTTGGAAATTTAAAAAATTATTTGAAAGACATTTTTGATTCTGTGTCAAGAGCAGAATTAAAATTAAATGATTTACTTGATAACGATAAAATTGTTTCTACCCTATCAACAACAAATTGTATCGCATCAGGGATAGCAACAACATTATCGTATGCATTACTACAACCCTTTTTCACATTTAGAGAACTAAAAATAAGAGCTTAATATTTTTTGTGTAATTATTATTATATTTATAGCTGTTAATAAATTATCATATTTAGAATACATGTGTGCGAAAGCGCAATCACAACGTTGACGCTCGTCGATTGGTGTCGTCAAATTGCGTCTGGAATGAACTTCTTGGCTTTGAAAAGGGTAACATGTTATAACTTCTTTAAAGTAAAAATGTATTTTAATTAGTTTCAACTGTATATGTATGTTGTGTCGTCTTTAAGGTGTACCATGGAGACTTAGCTGCTAGAAATATATTAGTTTTTGAAAATCGGATCCTCAAAATATCTGATTTTGGAATGTCAAAGCAACTGTATTTTTCCGCGAATTATGTCAAGAAAGAAAAAGTTTGCTTCTTGAATTTCTACTTAAACTATCGAGCATAACTCGCCAAACCATTAGCAAGATTTTACATAAAATATTTTTTTAAAAAAAAGCGTCTAAAAAAACTTAGAATGACATATCAGCATGGTGCGCGTAATAATTTTAATTTTTGCGCGTGATATTTTTCAAAAAAACAAAACAGACCTTAAAATGGTTTTTTAATCAACAATTTTATTTTTTAAAACACATCTTAAGCATAATTTCTAAAAATTTTGTATAAGAACCCATTTTAGAATATTTTGAAATTAAAAACCATTAAAATTCTGAATTAAATTTTTTTTCTAAAATTATGACGGAACAAGCGTGTGCCTGAAAAATTTTAAAAACCTGAAAAGTTTTATAGTTTTAAATTTCATTTGTTTTTGCATTTAAAATATTTTGAAATGGGTTTTTACGCAGCAATTTTTGAAAATTGTGCTTAAGATGTGTTTTTTTAAAATAAAAAAAAGGTTTGAAAAACCATTTTAAGGCCTTTTTATTTCTTTCGAAAAAATATTTTATCAAACGAAACTCATTACGTGCACCATGTTAATAAGCCATTTAAAGTTTTTTTGGACGCTTTTTTTGTAAAAAAATATCTCATGGAAAATCTCGCTAATGGTTTGGCGAGTTATGCTTGTAAGCACATTAACCCTTTCATTTTAGCATATGTTTTACTCTCAAATAAACACTAAAATTTTTAATAGAATTTATTACAGATTGCCCTCCCATGGAGATGGATGGCGATGGAAACTCTGAACTTTCAAGAATTCTCGATTGAGTCAGATGTGTGGGCTTTTGGAGTGACAATTTGGGAAATTTTCAGTTTAGGTAAAATTCCATTTCCTGGTTTAGGTTGGAATCCTGAATTTGTGAATATTCTGTCAACTGGGATGCGAATGGCTAAACCTAAATATTGCTCAAAATCAATGTTAGTTTCACAAAATTTCTCTGAAGACATTGCATGGCATGGATCAACAGGTTAATTAAACTAAATATATTACGGTAAATGTGTCCTAATGTGTGTAATAGATATGATGAAATGCTCAAGTGCTGGAGTGAGAAGCCCAAGGATCGCCCAACGTTTGCACAACTTACGGATTTCTTCACACGGATTTTAGAAGAGCACGAAACTTTGTCAAGTAATCAGAAAGCTGAAGATCAAGAAGACAAAAATAAGTAAAATTGTATTGTTGACTACTTGCGTTTTCAATGAAAGTTTAGTACTGAATATCGATGAAGTTCTTTGTTTAAAGTTGATTTACTTTGTCCTTAATAGTTTTCTCTTGCCTTGTTAGCATTAGTTATATGAATAAGGTTATAAGGAAACCTGTTTAAAGAGAAATCGTGCTCAAAGTGAAGCGTTTTAAATATTTTGTTGGCCCGCTATGATTTTTGTGTTAAAGTATCTAGATTTAAGTTAACTGATATAAAAGATAATCCGGTTGCAGGGTACAAATTAAAACAATTTTTCAGTATTTTAGGCCACTTCTAAAAAAGAAATATGACTAAAACAAGATTATCACAGCGAATATTTTATTTACGAAATAGATTTTAACAAGAACAGTTAGTTAATTTAAATACAAACTTAATGACGTTATAATTTCACTTTTTTACTTTTTCGCCACTCGCGTACGATAACAGAGCCGCCTACCGCTACAGACCCGCGTACTATTTAAACTGAGATCTCTTAGACCCGCAAACTATTACAGACGCGCATTATTATAGAATATATTTATACTTTTGAAAGGTACACCCGATTAAGGGTTGGGCTGCATATCCAGCGGTAAATTCTTAGGCTTTGCCAGGACATGTAGGTAATTATACATTCAATTTTTTTACAGTAACCATAAGGTAATATCTAACCATTGTCGAAGAGAAAACTGGAAAAAGTTTTTCGATGTGGAACTAAAGATTTTTGAAATATGAAGCTTTTATCATTGTTTTATATGTAGACATCCCGACATCTCATCTTTGACGCCCAAATATAATACCTTCTATTTTGAAATCTGACAAAAACTCTTCGACAGTAGATAGGTAATTGTTCAAGCTAGGTATCGTAAAATTTATTTTTAATCCACCTTGTACTAAATTTTCTAATAATTTACACGAAATTTCAAGTCCAACGTTCTCCATGAGCCAGTGATAAAAACTGCGGGCAGAGTTATGTAGTGGACAATTTAAACGACGCCCCAGAAGATTAAAATTTTGTACTCGGCGTTAAAATCATTCTTTCTTTCGACAATGCTATGAAATTCAAGACAAAGAAATTTCAATGTATGCGGTCAAGACGTTACTTGGTGGGAGGGAAACGACAGCTCCAAATTCAATAGCAGCGTACACACCTTTAATTGGATACATTGTGACAATATTTTTGTGAGCTAAAACATAATAACTGTGTGATTATTTAGTTATGAAATGAGGTATATTAAAATATAGTTCATGTTTTACAGTTTAAACATATAGAAACTTACGTTGTTTTCTAGAATCTAAGAACGTATAAAGTCAGTTACTGGAATTTCGTCAATTATTAAAAAAATCTTAAAAATATAGACAATTTATCTGTAGTAGTAGTAAATCTGTGAACTGTTGCTACAATAATACAAAGAGGTAATATATACGTTGTTTCAAGTCTAGCAGAAGCCACAACACTAAATAAACAGGTTTTCATTGCCCTCTTCCCTGAAACTATCTATTTATATTGTTAATGAATGGGTACATATTTTATCTTATCCCAATCCTTAATAACGTTAGTTAATTAACAGTTCATATTTTAATAATTACAGGTAGTTACGTATGCAAATGCATTTTTTATTGGTATTTAACAATAGGAAACAAACAAACCAACGGGGGGCGGTCCCGAAGTAGATGCTGAGCTTCAAAAAAGGCGCAAGATAATTTATGTAACGTTTTAGAATGACATAAGATTTACAGAAGCTCCGCTACCATCAATAAGCCATATACGAATGTACGTAGCATGTTGTAAAATATAGCTAGACAATTTTTGAGAATTGCATTATTCACAAATGACGTCTCTTATTGAGGCTCCCCTGCCATCACTAAGCCATATATTGATGTACGTTGCATGAAGTTGAAAAAAAGCTAGGACATTTTTAAAAATTGCTCTTTATAAAAATACCGTCATTTGTAGAGCCCCGCTTACTATCAATAAGCCATATACGAATGTACGTAACAAGCAGTTAAAAATAGGTTCAAAAAGGGGGTTCCTAAAACTATATTATTTGTTTGACGTCATACTGGACGATTCCTGAATATTTATAAGCTATATAGATATGTTTGTGACATGTAGTTACACTGGTATAGAAAAAATTATAAGTTGGCAATGGGGTGCCTAAAACCACGATATTTGTGAGACGTCATTATGGACGATCCCTGAATACCTTTAAACTGTATAAGTGTATTTGTGACATATGGTTACAATAGTTTGGAACAAAATTTAAAGTTGGCATTGGGGGTACCTAAAACTATGATATTTGTGGGACGTCATTATCAACAATCCCTGAATACCACTAAACTATATAGATATATTTGTGACATGTAGTTACAATAGTTTGGAAATACTTTAAAAGTTGGCAATAGGGGTACCTAAAACTATGCTATTTGTGGGACGTCATTACAGACGATCCCTGAATACCTATAAACTATATAGATATATTTGTGACATGTAGTTACAATAGTTTGGAAATACTTTAAAAGTTAGCAATGGGGGTACCTAAAACTATGATATTTGTGTGACGTCATCACACAAGATCCCTGAATACCTATAAACTATATATATTCATATTTGTTACATGTAGTTACAATAGTTTGGAAATAATTTAAAAGTTGGCAATGGGGGTACCTAAAACTATGATATTTGTGAAACGTCATTATGGACGATCCCTAAATACTTATAAACAATATAGATATATTTGTGACATGTAGTTACAATAGTTTAAAAAATATGTAAAGGTTAGCAAAAAACTTTGATATTTGTAGGACGTCATCATGGACGATTCTTGAATACCTGTAAACTATATGGATATATTTGTGACATACAGTTACAATAGTTTTAAAATAATTTAAAAGTTGGCAATAGGGGTACCTAAAGGTATGATATTTGTGGGACGTCATTACCAACGATCCTTGAATTCATATAGAAGTATAGATTTATTGCATTTACGGGCCATGGCTCACACACAAATCAGATTAAATGATGTTTCAGAGTTTTTGATAAACAGATAATAAATGAACGATACCTACCTTAGCCAAGGGATAAATTATTTCTAATTACAATCAACATGATCACGTACAAACTAATTATGACTTTCTATAAATTAATACATTTCATAGTTCTATTTAACAGTATACAAGTTTAAGGTTTGACCTTTGAAGAAAACATTTATAAAATCAATTCATTTGTTTATTTTAGATTAACAACAATCCTAGCAATATTCAGTCGATTAACAATGATTAGTGATTAGTAAATTGAACCCTGGAAATCTACATATGATACGCTTATCTAGGAATCGGGTTACTGTTGCTTTACTTAAATGTTTTTTAGCGAACTTACGGGTTTCCTTATGTACTAGTTACATTGCCTCTGCTTAGGGTTGGCTATCTTCCCAATTTCAATTTTTTATGCCCGGAATATATTTTAATTTTTTAACTCCCGATAAACTCCTTTATTCCCTGTAAATTCCCTTATTTTAATACTTCCAATAAATTCCCAATTTTCTCAATAAACTCCCTATAAATTCCCAATAAATTCCCAATTTTTTGCTTTAATTTCCAAAGAATTTTTTATTTTTTATTTATGGAATTATATAAATATTCTAATACTTCCTAAGATGAAGCAGATAATTAGATAATAATCTAAAAACACAAATCAAAGCACTTACTTAGTTAAAAGCGTAGCCAGAAAAATATTTCAGTTGCCAACACGTGTTACAACCAAAGAAACTAAATACCTTAATATCTTCACTTGAATGAACCTGACAATAATTATCACAAAGGCAGGTAACTGTGGAGGCGGTTAGCTGCTATAACTTAAATTTTTGTAAACGAAAAATTACAACTGGAGGTAAAATCATTATTTAAACAAAGAATAAGGCTCATTACTTGTTTTAAGATATGCTGCGACTGATTTGTTACAGCTCATGCTCAAGGTAATTATATTACATGTAGCTACGTACATGCAATTAAAGCAAAAATAACTACCTTAAATTCACATTATCTGAATATTTTAGTCTTTTGTTACATTTTTAATCAGTATTATTTTAAATTTCTTAATTATACGCCTAAAACATAATTTAATTTTCCTGTGCTAAAATTAGGGAATATATTTTTTATTCCCTGTAATATAAACTCCCAAAACTCCGGGAATATTCCCACTCCCAATATTCCTTTATTCCCTGGGAATAAAAAAATAGCCAACCCTACCTCTGCTACATTTTTCATAAATATAATGCCAGACAGTGACCTATCCTTGACCTTATTTCGGTACCCACACCATGTGCCACACCACATTTGTCACCATCTATAGCCCATTCACTTAGGCATATTCTTAATCTAAAGTAATGAACAGGAATCCGTATAGTTGTGCGGAAGGAGAATTCTGATTGCTGGAGCCGGTATTCGAGCTGTACACCCCCGCCATGAGTCATAATAACTTATATTTTTTAATTCCAACATTGCAGTCTTAATGCCGCGACCGCTATACCAGACTGCCATGTGAACGTACATATATAAGTAGTACGTTTACTTGTATTGGAAAATTTCCGTGTGTATTTTAAATGGCGAAACTTGACAGGCACTCAGCTCCGTATGTACCTTCCATGTATTTTTGCCTTTTTTTATCTTAAAACATTGATTTTATTCTTGGTCGGTTTAACTGCAAATTGCAAAAAAACTATAACTTCAACAATAACCAAAAACAACACAACACTTATACCTTGCTTTTATGGGCGATTAAAAAATATTTGAATTTAAAAGCTTACAAAATGCGACCTGTAGCGTGCGACGAACAGCCATGCGGACAGACAGACCAACATACACCATACACTAGACCAATAGATGCTTGCTCAGCATCTAAAAAGTAGAATAAAAATAAATTTATGCAAGCAGTAACCTAATTTCGAGGGCAAGGATGACCAGTAATAAATACTAGTTCAACATCCAACAGGTAAACCAAAGCATTTACTGGAAGAAGAATAATTGCTGTTGACAATTAGTAAAAATTAAATAAAGATGTTATATGTTATACTAGGACGTGCGGTGATGCCAATACTCAATTTTACAAGGAATTGAAAAAAAGAATAACATCAAATATTTACTTTAAATGTAGTAGACCTAACTGCAACACAATAGTTTTAACGCCTACAAATGACAAAATTTGCTCTCTGAAAATAAATACAGCTGTTGTGTGGAAAAGTATTGCAACAAAGGGAGAAAACCAATCTCTAAATGAACTGTTAACAATATTAGATATAAGTAGCATAGGCGTACGCCAATTCCGTTTAGAAGAAGAAAATTTACATTTTATGTAACTACAAGTGCCTTCTATTTTACACGCTAAATGTTACACTTTATGTTGAGCATAGCAATATCTACAAAGGTGACAAGGTCGGTGGGTGAAAATATCATAATTTTGAGAGACACAATTTGTGCTTGTCCCTAAATTAGTTACTGATGTAGACAGCATTCATTTTGAACTTAGGTTTACAGAATGACTAAAGACTACTGGAATATGTTTAAAATAAAGTTAACCGTAATATCTTAATGGTTTAAGAAAATCCCTTTGAAACGTGTTGCATAGGCTGGTTGTAAACAAATAGCTTACTAGTAAGCAAATTAGTAAAACCCCCTTAGGGAAACTGGAGACTTCTTATTTACAATTTGTACCCATGAAGAAAATAACCTCTCCTATGTTGCCCTGAAGGCCCGTAATAACCTCCCTCATGTTCCCTAGAAGGCCTTAAATAACCTCCATTACGTCCTCTTGAAGACCTAAAATAACCTTTCTTATGTTTCCTAGGAGGCCCAAAGTAACCTCCCTCATGTTCCCTTGAAGGCCCAAAATAACCTTTCTTATGTTTCCTAGGAGGCCCAAAATAACCTTCCTTATGTTCCCTTGAAGGCCCAAAATAACACATTGATAACATCCTTTACCTTCATCAGAAATAAGTTAATATTCGTAACACTTTCAAAAAATTTGTTTTAACCACAATGTATTACTAAGTCGAACCAAGTGTCTTCAATTTGTAATCATGGTGAATATATAATTAAATAACAAAGTTTGCAACATTTAGGTTGTTTCTGATGGTATCAAATGTTGACAATCTCGCAGTTGCGAGTGCACTTTGAAGATCAGCTGTGAGTTTTTTGGTTCTGCCTTGCTGATATATTTTGCAATGTAAAACACTACATCATTGACATCGCCTATAACTTGGATATCGTTACTAAGAAGCAAAGTTGCCAATCTCCAATTCTCACTAATAGCAAAATTTATGTTCTTCAATGCGCGCTAAAAGCAAAGTCACTGTTCTCTAAGTTGTAGCAACTTAGGATGGCAGTTGTTTATACAGACTTCATTAGGTTTTCGTGCATGCTTGACATTTTAGCAGTAGTATATAAATGTAGAATCTGGGACAAGCTACAAGCTACGAGCTACTTTTGAAAAAGCAGCATTAAATCATAATAAATCATTAATTCACCTCTACGTTTTATAAAAACAAGACTATTTTTAAGAATTTCAAGAATTAAAAAAAAACCACGATGTAATTGCCTCGGATACAACTACAACTACGAGCTACGACTACGACGATGAGTATGACTATGAGTACAGCATGATTTTATAGTTTCCATGTGCTATGTAGTAATCCTATCATCAAAAATATATCTTTTATCATTAAAATTAGATTAACCAATTTTTTAATAATTAAAAATATACATATTTAATTTACCTGATCTTATATGTTTAAAATTTACAACATCTTTCATTTTACTATATAAAGCTTGTCTATAATTATCAATTCCATATTGATTAACAATATGTTAATTTGTTTTTAGTTGTACAAACCCTGCCTGTATGAGTTTTGCTAAAACAAAAATTCAGGACCTTGATGAATTCGAAGCTTTAATTTTTGTCTACCAAACAACGCTTCCAAAATGTGATCGTGAATTACCTGGCCCTACCAACCCCAGTTCAAAATTCTATGAAATGAGGAAAAATGAAAAAGCATTTCAAAATGCAGATAGAAACTACAAGCAGTGCTTAAACCCAGACAGGAGCTCTAAACGGGACCGTCAAGTCCGTAAGCAAAAGTTTCTAGAAAAAAAAATTCAGTTGCTCTACTCAAATAATAGTAAAAAAGCTGCTGTACTAGCCACAGGGGGAGGTGACAATAAGGGTTGTACCATTGATCTCGACACGCTACATAGAGAGTTCTCCCAGCGATGGTCAAGCCCTAATAACAAAGTCAGGATTTCATCGCCGGCTCCCTCAAAACAAGAATAGGAAATATTAGACGCGGACTTTAACAGTACTATTCCGGCTAACATTATAAAACACCATATTGAAAAACTTAATAGGGAAAGCTTCCCTGGACCAGACGGTATCATACCAAGATGGGTTAAGGCTACATTATCTCATTCAGCTTTAATTCTGTCACTTAGTTTACAGTACATGCTGGACTTTAACTATGTACCATCTTTCATGAAACAAGCCAGGACGGTGCTAATATTTAAGAATAAGGGTGACATTCAAGATACTATGAGCTGAAGACCTATCAGCATATGTTCGGTTCTGCGTAGAATTTTAGAAAAAGCCATTGACCAAGAGTTTCGTTTATTTGTTTCCTTCTCCGAGTGCCAACGAGGATTTTAATCCGTCGACGGAACACTCATCAACACAAAATTGTTTGATGCTTGTATAAAAAAAGCTAAGAAGGATGAAAGTGACTTTACAGTTGTGTTTTTAGACATAGTACAGGCCTTTGATACCCTAGGCCATGATCACATTAAGCAGCGGATTAATTCAAAACATGCTCCATCTAAGTTGAAACAACTTACTACTAGTCTCCAAATTGACAATCACACGACTATACAAACAAGCAAAGGTAAAACAAAACCAATATGCTTTAGACAGGGGGTTCTGCAGGGCAGTCCATTGTCCCCATTTGTGTTCAACATAGCCATTGATGAAGAACTGGAAGAATTAAATGATCCCGATGTCAGACGTAAATATGGCTTCAATTTACATCCCAATCACGAAAATGAAACGGTTGCTAATTACGCGGATGACACTGGGCTAATGGGAAATTCCAGAGACTCGGCCATAATATTAACTCAAATGGCAGCTTATCTGTTTGACCAACTCAGACGTTCTATCAGTTAAGAAAAATCAGAAGCAATCAGCATAGTAAAGGGTGTGCTATCCACGGATGATCTGATTGTCACTGAAACTCTAAAAATTAAGTGCCTTAAAGAGGATAAAGGCGTGAAATACCTAGGGATGAATTTTAAAGACGAGTTTCCGTTCGATCAGGCGGGATTAAAAAAACATTCCGGTCAAAACTAGAAAATTTAGTTGCGACCCCATTTTTTGACCGGAGCAGAAACTGTATGCAGTGAACCAGTACATTTGGCCTATGCTAATTTTCCCCTTTCAACATGCTCCACTACGAAAACTGACAGTTTCATTTTTATACTCAGTAGACATATTATTGCAAAGTGCAGTGAAGGAAATTTTAGGGGTACCAGACTGTCTGCCAACATCTTTGATGTACTCCAGTCACAACGTGAAAGGACTCAATTTAGTTCAAGCAGCCTGGGAGGCGTCAATTCAGCAGTTCAACGCGTCTGATATTTTGTTTAAATGTGGAAACGAGGTACTTAACACTATCTTTGATTTCGAAAAAGAAAAATCAGACTGCCTAGAAAAACTTAACGTCTGATTAGAAATCATAAGAGTTTTGGAACCAGCGCAGGATGCGAGCGAAAATAGGGACAGGCCAAAGCCCAAGCCAAAACGTAAAATTAAAGTTATTCGTGAATACTTAAGAAGCGTAGAGTACCAGAAATGGTGTGCGTTACTTAGTAAAGGTAAAGGAGTTATCCAATTTCAACAAAATAAGGCCGGCAATAAATAGATAATAAACAAAAACGGGCTCTCATCATCTAAATGGGTAACCGCTATCAAAATGATTGGCAATGTTCTTCCAGTCAATGCTAACCCTTGTCATGGTCAAGAATCAAACCGTTGCAGATATTGCAACGAGATTGAAACCCTAGGACACATTCTTGGCAAATGTACCAAAGGCGAGCTTTTAAGGAACAACCGACATCACACAGTACGCTCAATCATTGCTTCCTACTTCTCAAATATGGGCTGGGAAGTCTTTGAAGAAGTATCTTGTTTCTCGGCAGGAGACTCAAATGCAGGAACCCCAAGGAGAGTGGATATTATTGCGATTGACCCTTATTCCAGAAATGCACAAATACTGGACCCAACCATAAGAATAGAAACCGTTGAAAATCAAGCTATCCTAGTCAACGAGGAAAAGAAATCCATCTATGACCCTTGTATCCCCTACTTCCAAAACCATTTTAATCTTCGCACTGTAACAACCATTGGATTATATTTTGGGGCGCGAGGAACTATCAGCAAATTCTTCGACAGCTTTCTTTCCAAATACCGGATCCCGAAATCAATAATTGAGGACATCACAATTGCAATCCTCAAAGGATCATCATAATTATGCCAGCATCATCTATATTCAACACCGCAGCAAAATACTTCGACATAATATGTGTTAAATATATTATTATGACAACAATATATTACTGTATTAACTCTTAATAGATCATTCTGAATGTGAACCCCTTGATCCGTATACTGTGTCTTTTAGGCAACTTTCTGTAATGAAAGCAGTTGACGAATAAAGTCTCTATATATGAGAGTTCAGTCCCATTTGCCTTTTGAGCAAACAAATCATGTAAACAGACAAATGGGACCAGATGGGACCAGGTTTGTTTATAAGTGTATACATACCAGTCCTCAAATGGGACCGTGCTTTTGTATGCACACGTTCACAGCTGCCAGCGAAGCTCAAACATGCAGGACAACAGGACTGCGTAAACCACTCAGGGAGCGTTTCATAAATTACATGACATATAACTACTGCAAGAAACCGCGAAGTTCAAAAACTCCAGCAGTAAATAGTAATTATTGTATTCTGTGAACAAACCCCACCAAACCCACGATGCACAAACTCCCCTGCCTAAAGTCGGAAATTTTTCCCTTCCCCTGCCTAATCCACGCCTGTTTTAAATTTTTTTGACCCGATGCATGTTTAATGTAGCCCCTTACAATGCCATCTACCCCGATGAGCTCCTGGAATAAAAAGTTCACTAAGAGATGTCCCCCGATGTTCCCTGATCGGCAAAACCAAATTTTAGCATCGTGCAACATCGGGCATTGGGGAGCATCAGAGTACACAAAAAAATGCTTTCTACACCTTCCCGCTTTGTACAAGGTTGTCTTTAAAATATAATGCATTATAACGCACGAATCTCCCTGATGCAGGATTTTCCCTGGCATTTTGCCCGACGATCGCACGATGCTGATCGTGTTGACTACAATTTACCACGACAGTCCTTGATCCAAGGATGCATAAGAAATTAATCCCCCGATGCTACCCGATGTAAAGCATATTTTGCGCGCTCAATTTAAATCTTCATCGTGGATCAGTACTTTTTGTACACTCTGTCTGTGAAACTTTAATCTGTGTAGGTACATGTTAATGTAACATGTAAGTGTGAACTTTAATTACAATTTTACACTTTTAACATCATTTTGTTAGCAATTTTGTATTTTCAGCGCATAACTTGCCTTAATCAGTAACATTCGTGATTTATATTGGATATAAACATAATAAGCCTCACGTCGATAAGTGTTACATTTTCTAGTGAGTTCGGCACCTTGGCCCTTGACACAGTTGATGAATTTCTATAGGTTCTTGAAATCATTCGTTACCGTTAACGTTGACTTTTACGGAACTACGTCAATAATTTACACTTCATTGTAAACGTGTTTACTCAATACTCAATCATCATTTGGGATACAGTAGTTGTGAGTAGATCATATCGAATCTGGATGTCAGAAGTTCGGGGTTTCATTTAATGTGCGAAATGCGACTAAAACTGTTAGCGTTATAGGCCATATGCTACTTAATTTATTTACACTTGGTATTTAATATTTCGTTCAACGCAACGCTGCCATAGGTTGTAATTTGGCATAACAATTTAAAATTTAAAAGAACTAACTTTGAAAAACTGGCAACATTAAACATATTAGTGTCTATTAATTATTACAACATGAATAATTTCCAGTTTATTATTATTATTATTATAGGGTAACTAAGGATTACGTTTGGATATACATACTCAACACCATCACTACGGGAGTTTAAATGGCATTAAAAATAGCACCGCAATCATGAAGGAGGAAAGAAAGGTGATTGTATAGGAAAGTGTGGTAGAGGTAGGCTACAAGCGGATTACACGCGAACCCAAGGTAAAGGAAAGGGGTAACAAACTCCATAGTAAAGACTATTGGACGCGATGGAACAGATTAAGGTTTGATCAAGGAAGGATAGCGGGAAATCCAAAGTAGTGAAGGAGTTTCCAGGGACTCTCCACTCTCCTGCAACACATCTTCATTCCCACTCTTTCTCTGTCTACCTATGGGACGACTGGATATTTGTAGTTTTATAAGTCGCACACTTGGAGAATATTTCCCTTTTTTCTCCTTTTACCATTGAAGCGCATTTTGCCTTCTTGCGAGCAAACCCCGCCAACGTATAAGTTAGTTTTTTCACGTGATATTTTTTTTCGAAAAGAGCATCGTAAAAAACTAGAAATGGCTTAACAACATGCTGCGCACTCGGAAATTTTTTCGGTAAATTTTTTTTTTGTAATTTCAAAAAGTGTCGAAATTTCAGATTCTGATTTTTCCCATTAACGAAACTATGGAAAAATTTAGTAATCACAGGTTCCTACCTGTATAAATTATGAAATTACCGATAATTCTGAAATGTGTTCTAAGGAGCTGTGGTACTTCACGTAACCCACTTAAAAGCTTTTCGTAACTCCAGAATGTTCTATCTGCGCCATTATAAAACCGAATACATTAGCTAAGGCTTGCACTGCATTGTTGGTTTTGCAAGCTAATTAGTTGTATTGTGTTGGCATTATGATTTAATTGAAACAAATTTCACTTATATAAATTGCGGTAAGTACCAAAAGGGCTAATGTTCATATTAAGCTAAAACCGAAACCCACTACCTACAAAATCACTAAAATATCGTGTCACTCAAAGCATCTATATGGAGCAATTTTCAATTTTTTAAAGTAGGTAGTTAGAATATATTGCAGTTTAAAAAACATCCTTGTCTCTCTATATTTATGACTGCACCTTTTAAAAATCCGGCGCGGGCCTGAAGTAGATGCTTAGCTTAAAGTGAAATGTTGGTGTTCTTTGGAAAACCATTTTTATGTTGTGAGGCTGACATAAAAACATCGCAGCTAGTACCTGTAAAAGCATGTCAGGTGCGAGTTTTGCTGGTACGAATGGGCAGGATACGTGCGGTGCTGGTACAGCTGGTTTTGAAAAGAATACTAAAAGTACAAGAGGGGTACGAGTTATAGTTAAGGACTTTGTTATCAAAACGCGTTAAGTCCATGTTGCCCAACTTTACAGGAACCGCAAATTTTGATAATTATGTGAAAACGAGAATATTTTTTGTTTTTTTTTGTTTCAGTAACTGCATACTACCAGGTGTATTAGTAGCCAAAATAACTCAAATCTGACGCAGCGTCGTAATTTTTTAAAAATGATTCAAAATTTTGAAATCTTGGACTTAACGTGTTTTGCCAAAAAACCCATAAGAAACAATGCAAAAAATTAACCTTTTGAATTATATTGAATTGCATGCTAATTTATGATTGTAAAATTGAAGCATGAATTATGCACTTCAATAACATTTAAATAGAACATTATGCACTTTTTACAAAAATGTAAATAGAACATTATGCAATTTTCAAAAACATGTAAATTGAACATTTTGCACTTTTTAAAAACATGTAAATACAACAGTAAGCATTAATTAAAACAATCCTGCATTCCAATGTTAAATTTCCGAGTGCAAATCTACTACTCCTTAATGAAGTTGTTTGCTAAGGGATTGTCCACAAATGACGTCATAGAAAAGTATTCATTTTTAAAACCATGTTCCCCCCTGTCACCAGATTAATCATATTGCGTAAATGACTATCCCTAGCATAGGATTGCCAAGTAGACCCATTGAACCTATCAATGACGTCATTTGTGAACGACCCCTTACGTTTTTCTTTCCTTCATAAGAAACGCGACTGTTCTTTTGTACAATTTCTTAATTACTTTGTAAACCATGCCCTTCTGTATTATTAAAACAGCACAGCTTCTAAATGTACCAAACAAATTGAAATTTAGTTTGCATATCGATCTGTTAAGGATCGTCCGTAAATGACGTTTTCGGTAGGGTATGTGAATCTAGTCATGTAGTAATGATATGTCATGCCGTGGGAAAGATAACAGATGAACGCAATGTTAAAGTGATGACATGACGATGGATTAGCCTTAAAGAGTGAAAATTTGTGGGACGTCATTTATGGACCATCCCCTACAAATAGAACACGTGAATTTGATGTTAAAGCGAATAAATTTCGTTTCATTACAAGAAGCAGTTTTGGAAAAATAAGGATATTCTTTTATAAGAATCAGTTGTGTTTATTGGGTTTAGTACTTTAGTGGACTTAACGTGTTTTGCCAAACGACTGATGGACTTAACGTGTTTTGCCAGAAAACGGTTTTTGAGCAAATTATTTAAAATAGTTCCAGTGACCTTTGACCCGTAATATTGCACGGTGTGAATTATATGTACTTAGTCGTTCTTAAACGCCAATAATCTCAATTTCTGAAAAAATGGACTTAACGCGTTTTGCTAGCAAACTCCTCAGTTGTAAAAGTAATGCTGATGTAAGCGGGCTTGATAACAGCAGAAAAGGATCGACCAGGAAGGATACGAGCAAATTGGCTTGGCACGAGTTATGGCTATTCTGATTGGGCAACGTAAAAGTGGGCATGGCAAGAATAGCGCAAGTAGAAGTTGGCTAGGTACAGGTTTTTCTGGCACCAGTGGCCAGAGTCGTGATTTGTTGACAGGTTTTGTTGTAGGCCATTTTAAGAATAAATAGGTGGAAATTATACGTACTGCAGTGCCGTGATAATTTAAAGAAACGAAGAACTATATGTAAATGCGTATATCCATACAAGGCACGCATTTGGGGTCGCCAAATAGCGCCATCCAAGTTAAGGGTGGGTTACTTTGAAAAAGATGACACGACATGTTAATTTACGCAACGCTGGAAAGGTTGGCAAGCTCAGTGGGTGGTTCAAACAAAATTTGTAAATTTTGCTGGCGCCATTTGTGCACGGCTTCTTTACGCGTTTTTCTTTCGATTAACTTTTGTGATTTTTGACACAGGTATATTTAACCGTATAAAGCAGGCGTGTTTGGGTGAGCGGTTAGGACTGTAAACTGTAACGAAATTTACAGCCTTAGACCTGGCTTCGAAACTCGGCCACTGCTAATCGTTTACGGCTCGGTGTCGTCTAGGGGCCTAGGGAATGGGGCTCCTTTACTGTGGAGGAGGAAATGGGGATAGGTAAAAGGGTACAAAGGCCGAGACGATCTAACGCCGTAGCCTCCTATTTCCTCACCCACAGTAACTGGTTGAGTCCGGTTGTACAAACTTCAGTTAAATCGACCCAATAAATTAATTATTATTATTATTTATTATTTAACCGTACAATGTGGAAAAAAGGTCAGTTTAAGCAAAGTAAAAAAAGTAAAACAGACCTGCCTGCTCGCATTTAGGGTTGTTCAAAAGTTGGGTAAAGAAATTAGGTTCAAATCTGCGACATGTAGCGACGGACCAACAGACAGACAGATGGACGTTCTTAAGCTCAGCATCTAAAACCTGGTAAATTTAGCATTTTGAATTCTTTAAAGAATGCAAAATGCTCTATTTACGAATTTTTTAAAAGGTGCAGTCATAAATATAAAGAAACAAGCATTAGGATGTTTTTTAAACTGCAAAATATTTTAACTACCTACTTTAAAAAATTGGAAATTGCTCCATATAGATGCTTTGAGTGACACGATATTTTAGTGATTTTGTAGGTAGTGGGTTTCGGTTTTAGCTTAATATGAACATTAGCCCTTTTGGTACTTACCGTAATTTATATAAGTGAAATTTGTTTCAATTAAATCATAATGCCAACACAATACAACTAATTAGCTTGCAAAACCAACAATGCAGTGCAAGCCTAAGCTAATGTATTCGGTTTTATAATGGCGCAGATAGAACATTTTGGAGTTACGAAAAGCTTTTAAGTGGGTTACGTGAAGTACCACAGCTCCTTAGAACACATTTCAGAATTATCGGTAATTTCATAATTTATACAGGTAGGAACCTGTGATTACTAAATTTTTCCATAGTTTCGTTAATGGGAAAAATCAGAATCTGAAATTTCGACACTTTTTGAAATTACAAAAAAAAATAATTTACCGAAAAAATTTCCGAGTGCGCAGCATGTTGTTAAGCCATTTCTAGTTTTTTACGATGCTCTTTTCGAAAAAAAATATCACGTGAAAAAACTAACTTATACGTTGGCGGGGTTTGCTCGCAAGAAGGCAAAATGCGCTTCAATGGTAAAAGGAGAAAAAAGGGAAATATTCTCCAAGTGTGCGACTTATAAAACTACAAATATCCAGTCGTTACCAATGGGTAGCACTAGAGAGTGTAAAGTAAACCCTACAGCCCGTACCGATACAACGACAGTCAGCCGTACAGTACTAACCAGACCAAAGCTGGAGATCGAACCAGGGCCTGAGTCTAGAATCGCCAAATTCTAAACTGCAGTCCCTAGCATCACAACCAAATTGGCTGGATAAAAGGTTTCAACAATTATCTTCGCCAAATTCAACTTCAACTCTCATCCCAACAAATACCAAATCAGAAATTATTGTAAACGTAGAATTGGAAGTTTCAAAAGACCATCCAGCTCAGCTGGTCGGTCATCGGTCAAGATGTCAACATTCAAGCATGTACAGACTCATATCTCCAAAAATCTGCCGTAAACAGGAATTTCGAAATCATCAAAATAGAAATTGAAAGTGACGAAGGAAACTCAAACAACTCTACACGCTTAGAAAAATAGGATTTAATTGACTACTTTACTATTAATTTCTAACTGCTTTGTGGTTACTCCGACATCCACAGGGAATCCTGTTAACCACGGTCAACAGGATTATGGTTAGTGATTTACAGTGAAAACTGTTAGCCTGAGTATACTAGAACGGTGTTGGATCACGCAACACTAATTCTGTTTAAAAATCTTATTAATAAAAAAATAACACCAAAAACTGAATCCGAACCCTGGGATTTGAACCCATACCAATGGAAATACGAACCTGACTCCTTACCCACTGGACTGTCACACCACATTAACTATGGATTACTAATTCAGCATACATATACAGTGATATAAATGCTTCAACAAGTTTACGGTAGATTTTAACAAGTTTGTTGTTGGGTTTTGCAACAACAGCCTCGTTGCATGTGGCAACAGTTTTCCCCACCCTCAAAAATTTCAAAATTTACTACTAAACCTTTCAAAGTTGACAGCTTAACCTGTTGCCACAGCCTAACTACATTCGTGTCAAGATATATTCTAAACGTGTAGTGATGAAGAGAAAGACCTTGACACATATACATAAGTCACCGTCACCGCTGGAACAATTTATTGAAGACACAGAAGCTGATGCCGATACCAATAAAAAAATTGACCCTGCTTTCCTAAGGATATTCAGCAGGCCAATAATAAAATGTGAATGATGTCCCCGGAGATTCAAAAAACTTGCCTCCTAGAACAAACATGTCGCCAAAAATCATCTGACTTCCTTTAAATGTCGTATTAGTTCAGAAGTGTTCAAAACGAAGTACAGATTTGGACTTCATTAAAAATCCGTGCATCACTTAGGTAAAAATTCAGAGTCTGATTCTCCAGTCGATAAAGCTGTCCAGTACTGTCCACCAATGTTCAGTATGTGGTTAAAAATTAACAGGCCGCTTCGTACTAAATCGTGACATAAAGCGAATTCACCTTCGTGGGCGAAACCCCTACAAATTTGACCACTGCCCTACTGCCCAAAAACCTTTTGGGATGAGGACTGCTTTTCTAAACTTATTCTCGGATGTGCCGTGGACGAATCCCTATTGTTTTTAAAATGTTTCTTCTGTCCGAAATCCTACGGAATCGAGCAGTCGCTGAGTGACCCCTTGGGCCGGGAGCACAGTAGTAGGGAAAGGGGAAAGAGGGATTTTGAATGCAATATTTGAATTTTAAAATTGTGATAATTCAAATTTTAATACTGTCATTACCCTGATGCCCCTCATATCACATGGAAATGGAGCTAAGGAAGACGCCGGAATCGGAAGCCAGGGTGAACCCAGCTGGCAGGCTTCTTTGAAGGGACGTCCCCAATACCATGAAAAACATCCCCTGAACTTTTTATCCCAACCGGATATTTTAAGAATATCCAAAACGGATAATAAAAGTCTATGACTTTTTTAGTCCTGAAAAGATGCCCCAATAGCACAAGACGAGTTTTGTACGGTCCACAACTGGTCTGTGTGGTCCAAAACTCGTAAATGAAAAGAACACGATATTAAAACGACACAAAGACGTCTTTGGGACCAAGGGTGTTTCAAAAAAAAGAAGTAGGCGGGATTAAAAAGGTTTATACTGAACGTCCACTGGACAAGTATAAAATTGGTTTAAAACTCGTTTTAAACTCGTCCTCAAAATTAAAGGGCGTGATTCGAAAAGTTAATTCCGATCGTCTATCAGACAAGTCTGAAACACGTTCAAATCTCGTTTTAAGTTTGTTTTACTTATTTCAACGGATCCCTACATGAGATTGTTCTACATCACATATTTTAGTCTTTCTCAAGTTTTCACGGAGTCCGCATGCACTCCTACAAGCTCAGATTCCAAAAACTTCAAATAGTTACAGCCTTACAGCGCTAATGTGTATCATATTAAAATCAAATTACTACATTGGTTTTTGTTTCTGTACAAAATATTAGTAAAAAATTTTGTTTCCTGTTTTTGTGATTGGTATTTTAATTGTTGGGTAGGTAGGAGTGTTTTCCATTGAGTGTGTGATTGAAGTATCTACAATTGGTTGCGTTTGTACTTGTTGTGTAGTTGTTCACAACAGTAAAATATGGGATCTATTTGTTAACCGAGTGTAATGTGGTACTGAGTACCTACATTATTTTAATAGCTGTGTTACTTCGTACTATAAACTACCTGGAGTTGTAATTTACAAGTTTTTCTTTGTGAAAGTTTGAGTTGTGCCAGGGATTGAAAATGAATGAAAATGAAAATAAATATGATGCTATAAATGAATAAAACGAATGATTATTGTATTAGTATAGAATAATGTAGATATTTATGTATATAATTACGTAAAAGGGGAAAGGGAAGGGTGTACGAAGTGTTGGTTCTGAACTGGTCCTGCTCGGACCAGCTTTTTCAAAATACGTGCTGAGCACGAGATCGGGCCGCGCATTTTCACAAGGTACGGACGTCCGGGACTTGTGCTTAGCTGGGATTTTCCTGAGTTTTGGACCAGTGGGCGTGAACGTATTGTTAGTCCCTAGGACGTCCTAAACTCGTCCTGTGCTATCTGGGTGTCCTATGGACATTATTAAAATATGAATTCAACACGTTTAAGTAATGCTGAGCTTAATATTAGTAGTTGTTGTGGCAACCCAGTTCTGACGCATTATTTGATTTAAAAAGTCTAATAAACAAACATGTATGATGTTTGAGCGGGGGAAAATTATGCACTACCTTTATATCATTTCATTTCATTCCGATTGCTCAGCTCACTAGCCTTATTTATTTGTACGAGCTAGGACGCAGTTTTCTTATTTTTGTAAAAGAAAACTGAAGTTAGTTTTGCTGTCACTTTGTGGTGTAATAATATCATGGCACAAGTGCAAGCCGACCGAACCTACTTAATTTTCTTGACATTTTCAATTATTAAATTACTAAAATAATTATCTTTTTGTCAGTGTCAGTGCTAGCAATAATATAATCATAAAAGCAGACAGTGCGTTCATTTTGGATAACTTGGGAAAATTCGTTACGGTTGGAATTAACAGGGAAGATTCAAAGTAGATTATCGGCAGAACGGATTATTATTATTGTTGGTTAGTTGGTTCAACAAGGGTAACGAAATTTTTTGCATACGTTAAAATACGTCCAAAATAAACGATTGTGTATAACTGCTTTCCATTTTTGTAAAATATTAATACTGTTTTGTTTTTGTGTTATTGAACCGGAGGCAGCATAGTTATTCAAACTTCTACTTTCTAAAACCAAAAAACGAATCTCAGCTTGAACGATCCTGGACTACACGTAGCTCGGGCTCAGGTTTCTATACTAATGATTAACGCACAGCTAATTCAGCCACCTCCACGTCCATCTTTTTAAATTTCCTTGCCTGAAGTAAACTGTTAACCATGGATTTAAATAGAGAGGTTTTTAGTATCATAATTTATCAATCAATAAGTGCATTTTGAAAATTACGAAGTCGTCTGCTTTTGGTGTCAATAGTTGGGTGTACTACTTAATAATTATTTATTTGGTCTGAGTGTTAAATAAATTACTACAAATATTAAAATACCAGCACGACTGTTCTAGTTACACCTTCATAAAACTTTTTTTACCATGGAAGATCTATTATTCGCTATAAAAATTGAAAAGTCCACACTGCATCCTTATTACATCCTGAAATAATCCTAAACCTGTCCTATATGCATCCTCTAAACGTCCCGAACTAATCCCCAATACCCGGTGCGGTTCTTATGGGGATATCATTTGGGGATGTTTTGCGCACATCCTATTTTCGGACACAGGATGATCCTTAGGACATCCTTACGATGTCCACTCAAACTTTGGGGGATATCCTCCGAATGTACTTTAATCCGCAGTTAACGTCCTCAGGATGTTTATAGGAAATCCCCCTGCCAGCTGGGAAGGTCCAGATCTATGTCAAAGTTCATTCACATACCTGTTTTCGTCCTAAGAAATGTGGAGGCTGCAGGGTATGCAATATTTACTACCCAAACCTTAGGACATTTGCTACACATGGCTAAAGTCAAAATTAAATGCATGTACAGTATTTGTGAATTTACCGTGATAACGTCATCGTTAAAGTACCTAATTTATTATGCATTAATGCCATTATTGTCATTATTGTGCTACGTATACTGTTTCCGTTGGGCTATCGTTGTTGAACTACAGTGTCAAGTTTATTTTATTTTAATAAAGTTGTATTTCTCTCTAAAAGAAAATGTAATTGTAGAAGGTCGTTTAAAAATGATTTTTACAAGTTCTGTTTTATGTTATATTTACTATTGATTTTATACTGATTGCTGTATAAAAGTAAGAACCAGACAACATAACAAGTCATTACAGACACGCTTCATTAATTACTTAATATCAAAAGCCCGTGATAACAAAATTATAACGTTTTCGTAATTCTAATAAAATAAATAAAACTGCATATACGTCTTAATGTAAGTACGCAACCTAGTAAATATGATCTCAAAACTAGAAACCGTGTTAAATAACTATATTGAAGTCATAAAAACAAAACGTATATTTCAGCCTCATTACAGCTATCAGTTTTAATATTGATCAGAAAAATTAATAGTAAAGTAATATTATTAATTATTACATAACTTCTTAATATCATATTTGAACGACCATCTACAATTATATTAGCTTCTATCATTAACAATATTATCATTATTACATTTTTTCAACGATGCTATGTTCTCAAGGTACGTTCTTTAATTATGTCCATGCATTTTATCTTTACTAAAGCCATAGGTAGCAAAAAATGTCTGGGTAACAAATGTGCGGGTAGCAAATGTCCGTAAACCAATGTCACAAGCATACAGATTCATTACCGCCCTACTTACGATTATAAAACATACGGAAATTCAGTTAAAATTACGAGTGCAAACTTTTACAACACTGGGTAGGGATTCAATTCCAGTCTTAAGTACAGCCTTTGACTTAAGTTGTGGCTTAAGTCATCAACTAAGTCCTATTCAATAAATGCTCTATTCAATGCTAGACTTAAGTCACTGAAATAGACTTAATTCAGCCAAAAACTTAAGTAACCTCAATAGGTGACTTAAGTCATTAAAATAACCTTTTACATCCAGTTTGTGACCTTAAATGTCATTTCATAAAAATTTGAAACAGAAAATTAATTCTTATAAATTTTTCTCTTTTAAATGAGCCATCAGTGATTAAAATCAGATTAAGTTGAATTTCATTCCATATTTTTGACATACCTACTCATTGGCTGAAATATTTTTGTGTGGAAAATAAAAGCTCTGTAGGAATTTTTGGAGTGGATTTTAAGTTCAAAATGCCATAAAAATGAACTACTACTATTTTTTAAGTACCTATGCGATTACGGCACTACTGACTACAGTTACAAATTATAGTATTAGTACGATTTTCATTCAACCTTTGTTGAACTTTAAAGTTTAATGTGTACACCATTGACGAGTTTTTATTCTGAATTAATAATAAAATAGTATAGAACTAAAATAAAGAACTAACGTCTCTTCTCACTAATTGTAATGACTGCACGCACACGATAGTCAATGTCAGTATAGTCACTTGCACCTACCTACATAACTAGTAAACTAAGTAACAAGAACGCTACTCTAAAAGGTATCACTGTCCACTATAATATTATTATTACTAAGAATTTGAGGATTGGCTAAGGTAGAATTGTAGAAGTGTAGACAATTACAACCACCATACGTAAATACTAGTATAAAATATTAAGATTTAATCCAAAAATGTATGAACATCGAGTCACAAAAGCTTGATAGTTCAGATGTAGAAATACATTTTTAATAGTAGTTGAAATACCAAAAGTTCGTCAATCTTATGATTCATGATTGTTCACTGATTATCATACTGGACTAGTGTTGTAATTTGTTTACAATTGTTTGTGAATATTGTGATCTTTGGATACGAGATTGTGCACAAAACTAGGTTGTGCACAAAGTATGGTAATAGTCTCAGATTGTGATTGTGAAGTTTGTGATTGTGCACAATCCAATAATATGATTTTAATGGCATAAAAACCAAACTAATTAGCTCTGAATGTTTTAAAAACCATCTATAAAATTTAATATCGTCAGTAAAGAACCAAAATGACCCATTTCAATTTTCCACTAAAAACAAAATGACCCAAATCCAAAACGTTCTAAATGCAAAATGACCTGAATCCAGTTTTGCTCCCGCCTGTAACTAATCTCATGCAAATTCATTATACGTTCAGCGGGAGTGGTGGAGGGGGGGAGTGTAGGGTACGACGTTGTCAAGTTTTATTAGGATCGTGCAAAAATGACGTCCCAACAATTATAATTCTTTTATTGGGATCGTGCACAAATGACGTCCTAACAATTATAATTCTTTTGTTGGGATCGTGCACAAATGACGTCCTAACAATTTTAATTCTTTTATTGGGATCGTGCACAAATGACGTCCTAACAATTATAATTCTTTTATTGAGAACGTGCATAAATTACGTTCTAAAAATTATTATCTTTTGTTGGAATTGTTCCTAAATGACCTCATCAGAATTATCACTTTTTTTGGACTAGCATAGCCCAATGTCAACTTTTGCACCTTTTTAAAACGCTAATTTTTTACATAGTGTGTCATGCCTGGACAGACACACTGGTCCTACTGTTTACATATTTGATTCACGATTATAACTTTTGAAATCTCAAAAGTTTGTTTTTTATTTTCATTTCGTGTTGTATTAAAATAATTGTACTTTGTATACATTTTGCTGTGAGCTACTTTTGGTAACGCTTAAAAAAACTAAGCACAAAGGGCACCATCAAAAAAGCGGCAGTCAGTAGAGGTGTTTTTGCCTAAGTTAATTTGTTTTTTAGAAGCTCCTTTGCCCAAGTCCATCAATACGCAAAAATGAATTGAATTATTTTCAATAGGTTAAAATGTTGTAACTATGGTAAAAAATGTAATATTTGCACCAATAAAGTGCAAAATGGAATATTCACACCTTTGAAGTGCAAAACGTGATATCTAACACATTTAATTGTAAACCCAAAAACAAACTAGATACAACTTTACAGTTCAAAAAACCTAATCTAACAATATTTTAATTGCAAAAATTTCTTCCCTATAATTCAATGAAGCATGATAAGAATGAGGAATGATAGAGTAATACTTTCATATTTTTAACATTTTATTAATACAATATTCTGAAGTTTAAAAAATGTGTATACCTGCTTCTAAGTATCCTGTAAGTACACAGTATGATGACTGCATCTAATATTAAGTTCATATTTTTGATGCAGTATATATTGCATTGCACGAAAAATCTGATCTATCATATAAATGTCAACAGTAGCTGGTTTGCTAAAATTAAAATCACAAATGGCACTGAATAAAAACAAAAGTAACTAAAATTTAATCTGTTCAAAAGTAAAAACTGCAGTGTCGTAGATACCACATTTTGAGCTTTTCTGGAGCAAATACCGCACTCAAAGCTTATAGTAACACTGCATATACCAATAACTCAATGCACTTTTGCATTCTGCAATAGAGTTTAATTCTAACTGACAAAACTATTTTAATTGTACACCTACTTTGAGGAAAAATACGCATTTTTAATTGATTCATAACAAAACAATACGAAGTAAAAAGTATAAAAAACGACAAGAAAATTTGTAACTAATTTTTGTTATTTGAACACTAATGGAAGATGTTATTGGTATTGTCAGTGTGTCTAGACAGGTATTGATAATAAGTAATTTAATAATAATAATTTAAACATTTTGTCGATTTGGCAGCAGCCCATACAACATGAAAAGCGATAAAGAAAATTATCGTTTACAAAAGTTACACAGGAGTATGTAGGTCCTAAATAGCAATAATTTAGGGGACAAATTTAGTAAAGTATCTCAACAAAAAAATTATAATTTGGTAGACGTCATTTATAGACGATCCCAATAAAGCTATCATAATTTAACGGACGTCATTATAGACGATCCCAATAAAAGAATGGTAATTTTTGGTAAGTCATTTATGCACGATCCCAATAAAAGAATGGTAATTGTTGGGACGTCATTTGTGCACGATCCTAATAGAAGAATGACAATTGTTGGGACGTCATTTGTTCACGACCCTAATAAAAGAATGACAATTGTTGGGACGTCATTTGTGCAGGATCCAAATAAAAGAATTATATTGTTTGGACGTCATTTGTGCACGATCCCAATAAAAGAATTATAATTGTTGGAACGTCATTTGTGCACGATCCCAATAAAAGAATTATAATTGTTGGGACGTCATTTGTGCACGATCCCAAAAAAAGAATTATAATTGTTGGGACGTTATTTGTACACGACCCTAATAAAAGAATGACAATTGTTGGGACGTCATTTGTGCACGATCCCAATAAAAGAATTATAATTTTATTGTTGGGACGTCATTTGTGCACGATCCTGATAAAAGAATTATAATTTTATTGTTGGGACGTCATTTGTGCACGATCCCAATAAAACTTGACAACGTCGTACCCTTCACCAAAAATTGCGTTCCACTTCATATAAACCACACGATAACTAGTAGTCTGGTTAGTTCTTGTTTGTTCCTAATGTTTGTTCAGAATTTGTGATTGTGCACAATCAAGATTTGGTAGTTTGTGATTGTGATTGTGATAGAACAATCACAAAGTGAAAAACAATTGTTCTTTGTGAACAAGTCACAACACTATACTGGACTGGCGGTGGTTATAGAGCAATGCGATCAACTTTAATTTTACGAAGATGATTCAAAAGAACAAACTAAATACGAAAAAAACACGAAACTAACATTACAATTTTGTTTATTCTCACTAATTGTAGAACATCTTTTTAAGGATTGGTTGTGTACACTTTAACTTTAAATACAGGGCTGACACAAGGGTTAAAGTCAGTAGTAAACACCTACCTACCTAAGTATATAAGATGTAAGTACGTAAAATTAACTTGTACGAACTATAATAGATACTTACATTGTAATGAAAATTCGTTCACAATAACGTCGGAGAACCATCGTGGTAAGGGGTCGTCCGTTAATGACGTTAAATAACACAATTGTAGCTACCCCTCTTCCAACTTTCCAACTTTTTTAATATACTTGTCACATACATTTCTATATTAGGGGTCGTCCGTAAATGACGGTCACGTATTAAAACCGACAGAATGTCTGTTTCTTGTACCGCCAGTTAGTCGTACGCTGGACGTTGCATTTCTATACCGATTAAACTAGAACAACTTGTAAACACTGGCAAATGCAAGGGACGTGTGTTGTTTCTTTTCTAATTGAGATCGCACTAATCGTTTTTTCACAATTAGTAGTTGAATGGAGCAACTCTGAAATTTTTCATTATACATTAGGAGGGATCGTCCGGTAATGACATCTTAAAAAAATATCACAAATTCAGGTGCCCCCTCCCCCTTTTAATTATTTAACCATTTTTAGAAACTAAGCACATAATGACGTCCTTTAGCGTTATAGATATTCAAGGATCGTCCATAATGACGTCCTTTAAATATCATAGCTTTTAGTACCCCAATCTTAACATCAGATTTTTTTCTTACTTATTTTAACTACATGACTTATATCCGGGGATGGTCGATAATAACGTCCTTCAAATATCATAGTTTTTAGTACCTCCAGTCCCAACATCAATTTTTTTCAATCCTATGTTAACTACATGTCACAGACTTACCTATATGTGTTATAGATATTCAGGGATCGTCCAAAATGACGTCATTCAAACACCATAGTTTCTAGTATCCCCAGTCCCAACTTTACATTTTTTTCCATCCTATTTTAGCTACATGTCAAAGACTTACCTCTAAGTGTTATAGATATTCAGGGATCGTCCAAAATGACGTCATTCAAACACTATAGTTTCTAGAATCTCAGTCCCAACTTTAAATTTTTTTCTATCCTATTTTAACTACATGTCTCGGACTTGGCTCATATATGTGTTATAGATATTCAGGGATTGTCTATAATGACTTCATTCACATATCATAGTTTTTGGGACCGCCATTTTTAACTTCAAAATTTTTTTCGTTTTTAAACTGCTTGCCACGTACATTCGTATATAGCTTATTGATGGTAATGCAGGCTCCATAAATGACGTCATTTGTAAATCATGCAATTTTCAAAAATATTTTAGCGTTTTTTAACTACATGCCACGTACTTCCATACATGGCTTATTGATGGTAAGGAAGCCTTCATAAATGACGCCATTTGTGAATGGTGCAATTTATAAAACTTTTTCAGCTTTATTTAACTACATGCTACGCATATTCGTGTATGGCTTATTGATTGTAGGAAGCTTCCATAAATCTTTTATTATCTTTTAGGTTTGAATAATATACTAAGGTATGCGATAATAAACTTGAGCGACATGTCAATACATGCACGCAAAGTACCATCATCGCAAAGCAACTTGTTAAACGAGATATACCGTAAAGGTTAAAATCTTAGGAACATAAAATACAATATCATGTTTAAGCGTATCATAAATGGTCTTGCGCCTTTGTTGAAGCTCAGCATCTACTTCGGGCCCGCCCACGGTCGACATATCCGGCGCTTCCGACAAATCCGACAAATCTGAATTTATACTAGATGCATATGAGCATCCTAATGGTAATGTGATAACAGGGTTGGAGGATTCTTAAGAATATTTTACATGACATCACTTATGACGTACTCCTAAGCCGTTAACCTAATCCTAATGTGATAGCAGGGTGGGAGTGCCCTTAAAAATTAGTTAGCGTGAGATCATTTATAAGGAGCTCCTAAGCCTTCCTCCAGGACTGCATACCAGAGCTAGGGATCGAACTCTAGCTCTGATCCTAGAAGTCGCCAATCCAAGTCCGCAGCCTCTCAACCATCAGCAATGTGAGTGAGAGAAGGATAAATGTACCTTTTTAAGTTCTGAAGCAAGTATGCACCTGCATACTAAAAAAAAAAGAGCTATTTGGTTTAACCGTTTTTTTGGTAGTAGGACATCTATGATTTTTGACTTGGGTCCTTTTAACTGTTAATTGTGGAAATATGATTAGTCTAAAAAAATGAAAAATTAAAAATGAAGGTACTCCAAAATATGATATTTGGAAGACGTCGTTTATGGACAGCTCCTATCATTCTATAACCCATTTACTTATGTGCACGACATAATGCTTAATTATGTTAAAAACATTTTAAAGTTTGGAATGGGAGTACCTCAAAATAGGATATTTGAAAGACGTATTTTATAGGTGTTCCCTAACAATCTATAACGCATACGCGTACGTAAACAGCATAACGCTAAATTATGTTGAAACAATTTTTATAGTTGCAAATGGAGGTAATTAAAATTAGGATCTTTGAAAGACATCGTTTATGGACGATCCCTCACTAGCTATAACCCATATACGTGTATGACATAAAACTACACTATCTATACTCCATTTATGTAAGTATGTCTGCGACATGTGGTTACAAATAGGAATCTTTACAATGGTGAGGAAGAGGATGCTGGTGCTCGAAGCCTAAAGTCCAGACCTCAGTATGAAAGTGATCCAATTTCACGCTGCGACACTGCGCAGTCCCATGACCCAAGACCACTATATCAGTCTGCCCTGTGAACGTACGTACATAAAAAGTATCTTTAATTTTAATGCAAATTCCTAAAAAGTTTCCATGTGAATTTTAATTGGCGAAACTTGACAACCTCTCAGCATTCCATTTATTGCTTCTCCGTTTTTTACCAAGATTTTAATTCTTGGTCCATTCAACTTCTAACTGCGGCCAAACTATACTTGCGATCATTAATTAACTTTACGAAAATCCTTTGTGTGGGAACTAAGCCTACAGTTCAGTGTGTAGTGGTTCCTTACAGAAAGTGATCTAAGGTTTACTATTATGTATGAGCCAGAAACTTCGATTCACGATTCTTAAAAAGTAGTGTTGGCTTTAAGGAGTTAATGCAAATAAATTTATCGCATGGCACTGTATACACTAGAATTCTAATCTACAATAATGTGTGGGTAATTGTAAAGTTATTTTGGCAAATAAATAATTTCAAAGAAAGTGTATGCTAACAAGGTTGAGCTAACTGTTTTACTCATTATTAAATTATGTGTTAAGCGAATTTTTTGTGTCTTCAAATTAGGTCATTTCCTCATAGTTGCAAATTTCAAGTTTCATGTGTCCATTTATTATTGAAGTTAGGATGTGTGCACATTTAGAAACGTTACTATTAATAGCCAGTCATAACCAGTCCGCAAAATATAATAACACATTCAATGCAGTCAGCAAATGTGTTATATGTAGCAATACATTTTGTATGCGAGACATCTCTAAATCCATGAGTCTTCACGGGTTGAACTTCCTGCTGTCATTTCGTATACGCTGATAGGAAAGAAATTATAGGAATAGTGTGGGATAGATACGGCTGGTAAAAACAGGCTACAGACCAAGTGAGTTCGGAAATCCGTGAGTAGGGGTGACCTCTAGCGGGCAATATCGCCACTCGGTGACAGAGCTGATTCCTAATGATACTGAGAGTATCCGCTTGATGTCTGGTGCGTCTGTTAACCCCTTACAAATAAAGATCCTTTGACTTTGACTTTGTCTGCAATGCCCATCCGACCACTATATCCTCGTTCCTCAACTTGACATAGCAAGTATCGAAAGTCGTCTTATAGGATAGTTCTTCTCATAACTAGGAAGATGTAGGGTGACATAGAGCGTTTCTCTGGCTATGACTTGACACATCATAGAGATTGATTTAAAACTCTGGGCACCATGGCCTTTGAACAGTAACTCATGTTTCCTTAACCAGGAACTAGAACCAGGGGTCTCAAAGAGCGCGACGTTCAAGAAAAACCGTATAAATAGGTTTAGACTTCCCAAGTAAGCTAGTATGATTAACATTTACAACCAGCGAGCTCGACGAGTACACTAAAATGGTGTATTTCAAGAGTAAGCTGGAAAAGTAAATTGTTTGAAGTGTGCATAGTCTTTGGCCTGAAAGTACAATACTTCTAACATACATACATACAGTAAGCAAATGTGTGTATTGCAATTGCTAATGTATTTTGATACTGTACCTAATTCTTAAGTTTTAAATAATTGGCTACCGTCGACTCATCCGTTTATATGACATGCATGTGAGAACAACTTAAAAGTATACGGCTGTGCAATTCTTAGAAAAAAAATTTGATATTAAAGTAAGCATTTAAGGCTGTTTAGGGTTTGCAATATTTTGGTCGGCGACATTTTGGCAAGGCGACGTTTTGTCTCTGGCGAGGTTTTGGTCGGCGAGGTTTTGGTCAGCGACGTTCTGGGCAGGCGATGTTTTGGCCTGGCGACAATTTGTCCCTGGCGATTTTTTGGCCGGCGACGTTTTGGCCTGGCGAAGTTTAGGCCTGGCGACGTTATGTCCTTCGCGATCTTTTGGTTGGCGACGTTTTGGCCTGGCGACGTTTTGGTGGCGATGTTTAAGACAGCGACGCACATAAGGAATATTTCAATGAATTTCGGCAGTGGGATATGTTTTTAGAAAATGCAGAGAGTGTACTGAAATTCTTCAAATTTTTTGTGGCAAGTACTCATACATAGTTGAGCTGCATTGCAAATTTTAGGAACAATCAAACAATCCGTTTCCACGCCAAATAATTTTATGTTCAAACTCTTAGCATGGAGTAAATGGGGTAACGTGTTATTTTCATTTTAAATGGAGCATGACTGTTTTTAACATACATGTGTAATTTTCCGTTTATTATACTCAGAATTAAATGCGCTTTCACCCCCATATGCGAACGAAGGTCAATTTTTCCGAAATCAGTCGCGAGCGAATTTTCAAAAAACCGCATTTTAAAAAAATGCAAGTTTTTATTTGTTTTTTATCTTTGCCGAAATGCAGCTCTTACCATTTCTGTTAGATTTTCAAAATATTTAAAGTTTTATGATCTCCAAAACAATATCTTAAAAGTTATTTCTACGTTTTGGAAAATTCGAAAAATTTTGAATTTATATGGTATTTTTGGTTATAGGAATTTCTCCAAAATTTATAATTAAACATGAAATTTCTCGAATTTTGTTGTTTGGATATTGTGCTGAAGATCATAAAACTTTAAATATTTTAAAAATCTGACAGAAATTGCATGAGCTGCAGGTCAGCAAAGATTAAAAAAAATAAAAACTTGCAGAGAGAAAGACAACTTTATTAAAATAAACTTGACACTGTCGTCCAACGACGATAGCCCATAGGACTCAGTATACGTTACAAAATATTGTTAAGCGCAGATTATGATGGTTAATGTAAATGTAGGATACTAATTAGTAGGAACACTAGAATATAAATGGTGCACACATATTTGAACTGATTTCTTCAGAACGGAGATTACAATGTCTTCAATCAGCGCACTAGGTAGGCATTGGGATTTCATGAAGTTAAGAAAAAACTTAGATATCGTTCCGCGAGCCCCAATATAGAGCCCTATGACTTGGATTTCAGTAAGTCCTAGTTTATTTTTGAAATAAGGGATGCATGGATCATATATTCCTTTTTTCTCTTGATGTACTGCCTAAGACTGATTTGTATCGTTTTGTTCCATGCGAACGGTGGGATCCAGTATAATTCCTTTCTTTGTTGCTAAATTATAAGCAATTATATCAACACGCCTTGAGCCATCTCCAGTACATTCAACTTCCTGAAGAACTTTCCACCCTAATGCTTGCATGGCTTCAGCAATTAGACGTCGAACTGCATGATGTCGGTTATTACGAATCAGCTCCCCACGAGGGCACCGTCCAAGGATATAAAAATATATATATATTTAAAGATGTGGTTTTTTGAAAATTCGCGCGCTACCGATTTTGGAAAGATTGACTTTCGTTCGCATATAGGGGTGAAAGCCCATTTAATTCTGAGTATAATAAACCTAAAATTACACTTGAATGTTAAAAACGGTCATACTCTATTTAAAATGAAAATCACACGTTACCCCATTTACTTCATGCTAAGAGTTTGAACATTAAATTATTTGGCGTGAAAACGGCTTGTTTTATTGTTTCTAAAATTTGCAATGCAGTACATCTATGCATAAGTACTTGTAAAAAAATTATTATGAAGTTTGGTGCGCATTTGATATTTTGCCCAATCCACCCACCCTGCCGAATTGTATAAGAATATTCCTTATGTGCGACGTTTCGGCGGCGACGTTTTGAGCGGATACCTTTTTTGCTCGCATTTCTAAAAGTTAACGAGTAGTTTAAAAGAAATCACTTAAAAACTGACCTGTAAAGCAGAACTAACGCACGGACAGACGGACAGACGGACGGACATGACCATTTCAATAGATGCAGCTAAAGCTCAGCATCTAACAACGAAATGGCGTCTTGTCTTATGAAACATATGCTCACATAGTGGCCGCGAAAATTATCAAGACCGAGGCCGGACTGCAAGATCCGCCGGGCCTGATCCATGTTACAAGGGGTTGTTTGGGCAACAGGTAATCGGGCTAATATTTCCTAAATTCATGCGGTTAGCATGAGCTTATGTGTTCACAACTACCCGTTTGAAATGTATAGATGCACGCATGTAAAATAGTAAAATATTACAATTCTAATTAAATCAATACAAAATAAGTAACATGTTAAACCTCAAAATCATATGAGAAAGAAAATAAGCATGAATTATTCAAAATAACAGCAACCCTACATGGTTTAATACTAATAATTTTACCAAAAAATAAGTAGTGGACGGGGGTGAAATTTCATATACTTAGGCGTTGGGCGATCGTTTCCAATTATCTTATTTCTTTATTATTTGATGTCAGTATGCGATAATCTACATGTTAACTTTTTTATTCCGCCATAAATCGGAATTTAAGACTTTTTAGAGAATTTTCCTGATTTTAGGAAGACAACATGTTTTTGGGGTCTTTCTTTGTTTGCAGGATCAGAAACTATATAGCTTAGGAATCACGCGGAGCGCATTTAAAGCCAACGAACGGTAACCAGAAATAAAGACGTAAATTATTGAAGCAGAAGCAGAACCTTCAATGGCATTGAGTTGGAATTGGGGAAGCATTGTACAAGTGTTATAAGGCAGGAGGAAGTTTCGATATCGATTTCCAATTTTTGCTCATTAGTATTTAGTATTTAGTTCCTTGTGAGCATATCCAAAATATTTCCTTTATTAGCAGAAATGTAAAATTTTGGCTTTAATTTCCTGACTGATGTATACTTTGTTTTATTGTGTTTTGTCGTTTAAAATTTCTCAGAGTTATTTATATTTAAAATAAGGTAAAACTAGCAGAATGCTACGCAGATCCGCTCATTTAAATTAATTCAAGGCTCGTACTAGCTACATTATTCTTATTTGTATTTTTATATGTTGTGCTTGCCAAGTTGTCTGATATCAGAGGTGTGCTAATTTTGATTTTTTGACACTTTTTAGTTATAGTATTACTAACATATCCTCGGTGGAGGATTAAATCCGTATGATTTCATTATTTCGCAAAAGCAAATCCGTATCCTTTCCCTTTCCTCTAAGAGAAAAACCGTTTCCTTCCATCGAAATTGCTAAGGAAGGACACAGATTTGTTTATTAAAAATAGTAGGAGTATACAGATATGTGTTAACTAGAAGCTTGGCGATATATAAAGACCCGCATTAAAACTGTTGAAAGTAACAAGTTCGCTTTCGTAACGTACAAGAATTCCAATACAATTAAAAAGTATTTATAACCTAATATTTTGTTACTAAACAACTTACTAAACGAAGACTGTTATAAGAACATGGTAAATTCCACCTGTAATAAATCATGTTTCCTAAGAAAAGAACCCTGTGGCATTTTACAAGTCCGTGTGTAATTAGGAGCTGCGAGAAGTTACTTGGTACGGTTAAACTTTTCCTTATTGCGTCACTGCTCTGGAACTTATTTAGTCAAGGACAGATCGTTGCTGCAGTTAAAAATAAAACCTTAACTCTTACCTCAACACTAAATCAAAGCACAGTGCAGGAGCCCCCGCCTTTTCCTATATTTGGCAGTAAAGTCGGCCTGGAAAACCTAACTCGAGTTTATTTAGATGACCACTTAGCCGGATATGTCCCCAAGGACAAGGCTAAAAATACTATGTGGCCTTTTGAATTTGCATCTAAAGTGTGGGCTTACGTCAAAAAAACTTACGGTACCTACGGCTCTGATCCCCACATCTACGTCTTTCTATATTTAAAAGTCGACACTGACGCCATAACAATTTTCAAAGAACCCTATGCAACGCATTTAGACGCTAATTATAATTTTAAAAACGTCATCAAATTTGAGCACCAAAGTAAAATTGGATGGACAAGTGAAATGAAAAAAACATCTGAATTGCTGAATTTTACGTCTTTCGTTGGACACATCGTGGAGTCCTCATCCAGAAACACGAGTGGATCTCCTGATTACAACAATTATGATGACAACACTCACAGATCATCCGCATGGAATTTTATTTTTGTTTACGACGTATTTTTACAAATTGGAATGAAGCAAGAGGCAGAGTCGTTTCTAGAGGCTGATCCCAGTTCACCTTTAACACAAAATTACCTGGACATTAAAGAAAGTTTAAACCAAGATGACAGAGTGAATTGGATTAAAAACTGGTTTTGGCCTATTTATTCAAAATATGAAGGTCCACAAGCTCTAAATCAGTTCATTACAAATTGTTACTCTTTCTTTCCACGAGCGTTGCTAAACAAAACTGACCCTGAAGGTAGTTCATATTTTAAATACAATAAAACAATGAACAAGGGAGAATTCGTTCATTTCTGGAGTGGATCAGTTGGCACTGATTTGCGATATTTAGCAAATTTTGCATTCACATGGGATTTAAATGACGAAAAGAACTTTCAAAGCGCCCGAAATTTGTACCCAATGTTCAAGTATCAATGCAAGTCAATGTTTTAATAATGCTTACAATAATTTTTAGTAGTTAAAGGAGATTAGGCAGCTTTTTTAAATATTGCATTAAAGTTGTTGCAGTCGTAAATTGGTTTTAGGATATATTTAATTTTCCTTGGCAGGTAACGACAGCAACTGGGAATTGCTTTCATTTGTGGATCAGCTAGTCACAGGTAAAATTGTTTTCCTTGCTTAAATCTTGTATTTAATGACACGTTATTATTTAGAAGAGCACTTTTTTCCTATCTTCATAATAATTCAAATTAGATCACAGTGCCTTATCTTCGCTGTTTGCAGTCCGCCGTCCGCTGTCCGCTGTTTGTTTGGAGTACTCTTATAATATTGTAATGCATAGTGACGCGCAGATACTGATAAATAGCTTTAAAACACTACTATTGCAGAAAACTATTAACTTTAATATTAAAAATCCATATTATAGTCATGTTTGTGTCTTGCAAGGCTAAATTGGCAGTTTTGTACAGAAAAAACTTGGCTACACCAACATATAGTATCCTGTTGAGTTAGCTATTACATTTTACACAAACTTGAACTTCTAGTCAACTAGAACTAGAACACGTTAAACAAGTTAAGACGCTGAATTTATTTGGAAGGAGCTCAGCACAACAATAACTATTTTAATAAATCAAAAATACAAACCAAGTTACCTATCTTTTAGTAACACTAGCACTGCAATAATTGACAGTAACACTACTTATAACCTTAATCTAATATTTTGAACAGGAACTTATTTAATTTCTGCAATAAAAAGTAAAATTCAGGACCAAATGAACACTGCGACAGACAAAAGTTTTAGAATTTTCCACTCATGCTTCAGACTTTTGAACTATATGCGCTGTATTTATTTTAACGTACTAATTTTTTCTTAGCTGTACGGTTAAATATCATTTAGCAAAAAAATAGGGTTATAGGCATGGACGTAGCCACTATGTTTACTGTATACAGCTCAAGCTATATCGTATTTGGTTTTATGATTAGTTCAGAGCGCATTCAGAGAGTCAGCGAGCGAGATGCTAGTGGGACTGGAAAAGGCAAGACCAAGCTTAGTCTGCCAATGGGTAAGACTGCGCTAACATCGCAGATAGGGAAACTGGAAAATGGCATAAACGAAATGTCCTCTGAGTTTCGCTAAGAAAACCTTCTCTGTATGTTAGCGCACAAATTGCATGCATGCTCAAGGGGTTGGTTGCAGTCCTGCCGATGCCGATATGAATGTGTTCATGTGCGCTAATTAGAAGGTTTTCCTAAATGCAATATTCTTTATTCCTAAGCGAGCTCACGCTAGTACAATCACACTTATGCTCCATACATAGAGATGCGCTTTTATTCACTCTCAGGAAGATTCTCAATCTCCTCTGCATGCGAGTTGAAAAATATTCCCACTTGAAAACTCCAGCCGTCCTCTTTGCGAGCCCTGCGTTCCACTGGCACTTACACCATCATATATGACCACTGGTTTATTTTTGTAAGCGCAAAATATAAGGATCACCCAACTAAGCCAATCGGATCATGCATGCATTCCCATTTCCTGTAGGCGCCCAAACAATATTTAGACGTGGGTGAACTCAGAACCTAAATCTAAAAATTTCATACCAAATTGGAATTAAAATCTTAGCGTGAAAACTGTCTAATAATGAAATCAAAATTGGAACTTTGATTAACTTATTTTTTTTATTAACATCAAAAACATAATATTTACTTACAACACAACAATCATTCGCACTCTGGCTGCCTGCCAGGCGGCTGTGATTTTTTTTTTCGGAGGCATTTTGATTTTATTTTTCCTTTTTTTCGTGATAAATCATTGTCGTAAGTCTCAAAACCTTACTTTTGGGATGGGCAATTAGTCCGTAACGATAGTGAGGTGAAAATTTTTATCAAAATATTACCTTAAATAACTTTTTTGAGTAATTTAAAAAAGTTGAATTTGGATTTTTTTATCCTCGTTGTGCTACTGCTGAAGCTTCCCACGTGATTCTCACTCCTCGCGGTGCTGCCAAGTTGCTGCATAGCGTACTGTTGCTAGTATGCGCACGTGGTGTCTGTTTGGTTTTTCACCCTTGTCGTGTGGATTGTATCCTGTGTGGCACGGTGTTGTATTGCTGTGGTGTGGGTTTTGTGTGGGAAGCTTTGACAGCACCAGTAGCGTGGTTTATTGATGTAGACTGTATTCAAGGTGAAAACTGTAGTTAACACTCTTGTGTCATGTTTCTTTTTGGAACTTTAATTTGTTAGGTCTAGTAATAGTACCAATTAGTTGGGTGATGAGCAGTAGACTCTGATCCTATTTTCCTTAGCTAGGTGTCGTAGGTTGTTTTCATTTTCGCTAGGTATTTACTTCTTTCTATTTAGCATTAAATTCTGTTTAGGATGGCCTGTATATGCAAAATCCGGTGACGTACCGTATGACACTGGTTATCACGTTGGCCAAAATTAAACATTGTTATAATAGGACGTCCGCAATGGGCCTTATTGGCATTGGCGGTGTCTGTGTGGATCAGTATTATGATCTACAAGGTGCCTAAAAAAATAATATTAATAAAATACAACAAATCCCACACCCTATTATAATTAAACCCAGTGTCAGACAGAACTTAATTGACTGAGTCAATTTTGTTTACGACTGGCTTCTTGGTCTGCTCTATGCTTTTAAGACTGATCTCAAAGGAGCCTATGTTAAAATAAAAGCTCTTATTTGACTTTTTAATAAACCGAAAGATAGTAAAGTCTTAACTATGACTTAGTGTAAATGTTGTTTGTTAATTGAATAGTAGTTTTAATCTAAATTCAAATATTTTCTATCAATAAAATTCAAAAGAATTAATATATGTTGAAATAAGTTAATAAATTATGTTGTGCAATTGCGTTTGGTTTCAAACGAGCAAATATAAAATCCTTCAAATAAGTCAAATTTAGATCTAACATTTTCACCTGGCGTACAATTGACTATTTAGAAAGAAGAAAATAAATTCAGTTTCAGATGAACCTACAATTTGTTGCAATAATTAATTAAATAATAATCATTGTTTGATTTCAGTCCGCAGGGCGCATCACTAAGAATTTCTTAAATGCCTGATAATACATTTTATGTGATTTAATGCATACTATAGTTTTCTTTGAAACCGTAAAGAATGCCGTCCACAGGACAGGCCAATTTATTAGTTTAAGTATAGAAGCAATTAGGATGTTTATAAGATCTTCAAAAGAAATTTAAAGTTGTTTTTATAAGAAAAATTCTAAAAGGTGTTCAAGGTGGCGTTCCAGAGAGTTCAAAATACGTTGTAACGCGACCTGCAATCACCGTTATATCTGAAAATAGATCAACCTTAGAAGGACTATCTCGGAAGAGAGTCAGGGGGACTTTGTACCGCCCACTCAATCAATCAGAGCGATACTTGTATGATGGAAAAAATGAGCTCTACGTTTTTGAAACACACTATGGTCCGTGTTACTACATTACGTGCTCCGCACCCTACATCATAAAATGGGTCACAAACATCCCAATTTCGGTATCAGTTTTAACAAAATTATTGTTTTCCACATTTTTAAGACAAATTTTCTACACTGTATTTTTTAAAATATATATTTCATGAAGGTCTGGCCGCCAGTAAACTCAAAAATTTATTTGTCACCAATTTTTTTTTGTCCTATTTGCCTTTGTGCCTCTCATTATGGAAATAACTTTAAAAACAATCGATCCAAAATATGCGTATAGTCCGTGGATTGTCAAGAAGGAACGTACCTTAACTCCCGCCGACTGCAGGAAAAAGATAATGCTTCACAAGGCCAGGGTCAGAAGGCATTTGGTCAAAAGTACGCTATTCAACTCATAATAGGTGGAATATTATCTGAATTCAACATGGGTTTGCTCAAGTGCGAAAACATCCATGACTCAACACAGTCCATACATATATTTTTTACAAATAACAAACTAGGTGAGCAGCAACATTGTGTAAAGCTAAAACGCAAGAACGATACTAAAAACAAAATTGTTTTACAAGTGAAACGCCAATTAAAAAGCCTTTCACTCACAAAAATCAAGCTGATGGTAAATGAAACAGATCCAAAGTAACTCCACTAGATACTTTTTAGCCACAGTTGCACTCAAAAGTTTGAAAAAATTGAAATTTTGATTTCTAACACCATGTAGTTTCTACATATCTGATTAGATTTGGACAAAACTTTAGTTGTTTTCAATTCTTACCATTTAGAAGTTTTCTAGAAAAAGACATCAGGATTTTTTTAAATTATTATATTCTGATTTTATTCAAAACAATGAAAAAAAGTAATTGCGTGACCCAATTTTTTTTATCAGTTTTTTTACTCGTTGAATTTTGAATTTTAGATCGGTGCTACTTAAAACTAGTCTTTGTTTTGTAAGTGGTAGGTTTTGAAGTCGGAGTGATAAATGTAAAACAATTTCATTGTGAGACTTACTTGCAACGTAACTAAAAACCCATAAATTAATAGTCATTTTACTATTTTGAAATTCGTACCTAAAGTGTTTTGTTTATGTTTAGATACGGACCATTACTACTTTCCTTTTAATATGGGAGGTTAATACATTTATATTCATAAATACGATACACAACTTCACCTCACTCAGTTTGCATAATACATTCAGTATTAAAATTATTTTATGCTATTTGTGAATCATGTAGAATTGCTTAACTGTAAAGTTTTAATGATACAATTAGAAACCTGCTCCTTTATCAGCCAATTATTTCTCAGTTACTGTTTATTTTCTTCAATATACAAAAAAGTATAGTCACCAGTTAGTCTAAAAGAATTTCACTTTTCAAGCAGCTGAAATATTTTTGGACCGTGATTCGGAAAAAAAGCTGGTACTGCCGTGCATAGGAACGAGCCTTAAACAGATGCCTGATTTGCAGATTGTAATTTTTTAATCAAACAGTTTATTTTTAAATTATACAAAATTTATATTGTTTGTGTACATTCTACAATCAACATCAGGAAAATGGGATTTATTCTGACTACTCCACAAAATGGCGGACAATATGGGATATGCACAATAAAACATTAGATGCAGAATCACCTGGATACAACGTGACCTACGATCCAGTTATTGGCTTCATTTTTGCGTATGAAATTTGGCCATTTGAAGAGATATCTACTACTAGAGAATTTCTTCGTTTTCAGTGTTTCTCAAATCCTCATAGTGTCGAATATAATGTGTACGTTACGTCTGAAGGTGAGATTTAAGTTTAAAATTTGAATTGTAGCTTCCGTTTGATAATAAAAAGTCATACTTTAATTACTTTGTTTTCACAAAATGTAGTGAAAAAAGAGCTGCCATTCAAACTAACAATCGTAGACAACGAGTATGAAATTGCCTTCAACGCTACAGGTTGCATTTTTGTCAAACAGTTAGACCGATTTGCTCTCGTCAGAAATAGTCCCTCTTACGAAAAGTTTCCGTTGAAATTCATCAGTTGCACCACACCCTATAGCTGTGACTTCTTTCGCCATTGTCTTGTAAGTTTTTCTCCTTTTTAGCAGAAATAAATAACTTTTGAATATTGTTGAAATAGTAATTTTTTATTTAGGATTCAAGAGACCAGCTTGCTTGCTCATTCCAACGGGAACTTCAGGCTGAGTATTGGCAGTAAAACATTTTGTTAATTCTAGAGTTAGTTAATTCTATCTTTAAATAATTGTGCTGCTGAATGGGTAAATTATAGCGGTTTCAATGGTTTCTCATCAAGTTTATATATATAGAGTGTTTTGGCAAAAGGGGATAAGTCCATTTTTTTCAAAAATGAGATTATTTGTGTTATTTGTTTTAATTAACTAGATACATTACTGTGTTGAATAGTAAAAGTCAAAGTTCAACCAAAGCGATTTTTTAAATAGCCTGAACTTTGTTGTTTGGCAAAACGGGATAGGTCGTTTAAGTTTTTGTTGGCAAAAGGGGATAAGTCCACCTAAAACGAGTATTTCTGATTTAAATTTAGTTTGTGAGTGTTTTAGTAGTTTGTAGAAGACCATTACCTGCAATAATGTTTTTATGCGAGGAAACAAAAGGATATGAAAAACTTTGCTTTCATTCAAAACGATAAAAATGTCACGGACTTCTTACCTCATGTCAAGTTATTGATTTTTTAGCAAAACGGGATCAGTCCACAAATTAAAATCTTTAAAATTTTCTAAAAATTAACCAGTTGTTTTAAAATTATGAAACTACTTGTAATTTACGCTCCGTCAGATGCAGTACCTGTGGAAAAAAATCGAGTAACAAAAACTCAATCTGTCACCATTTATTCAATTTGCGTTGTTGATGTAAAATTTGCTTTAATGGACTTATCCCGTTTTACTAAAAAACTCTTCATATAATGTTCTAATCCGGTCCGGGTGTTCAATAAGAACAATAAGGCGGTATACATGCAGACCACAATATACATTTTAAGAAAAAGCGCTGTTAAATTTAACACCACATTAAGTTAGAACACATAATTCAGCCGTAAACATGCTCACCACAAAATGCACATTAGGAGCACTAAATATCAAAGAGTTCTGGAAACAAAATTTACTCATGTGGAGATGCGCAAGCCTGCTAAGTTAATGGCAGAGTTTAGCGTTAAGACAACCCTCTGCAAGTGTGCTTATTCTTCTGCTACGTTATAAAAGAAGAGCACGTTTTAGTTTAACCACGCATTCCAATTTGTATACATGTACTTAGAAATGTGTGGTAATAAGAACCTAATGTACATAATAGACTGCATGTATACTAACTTAATGTTGCGGCCAACTCAAAACCACAATTAAATTGTAACCAAGTCTCTGTAATTTTGTCATGGCATTGCGTTAGATGCGTCCGCTAACAAAACCACAGTCAGTTTGCTTATTTTTAGTGGCACGCAAAAAATCGTTGAACAGCAATGCGAACATCACACTCTGCTGAGTTTTTATTTATTATGTTTGCATCCGTTAAAACTAGTTTCTAATACAAATTCATATGTTAAATGATTTAAGTTACTGAAAAAGTTAGTCTAGTTTGATCAGGGGTTTCTAGTATGTGTACAAAAAACTCTGAACAAGTCTGAACTATAGACCAAAACATATTTTTAAGACCTATGAAAGACAATTAAAACAACTTGTAAATTGTAAACGACATATTATACTTAATTGTAATTACTAGTGCTTAGAGAAAAGTTTTAAATTGTAACTGCAAATTATTACGCCAGATTATTAAAGCCCAATAGCCAGGGACTCCTCCGATGTTTTGATTACCAAGTGAACTTAGGACACAAACCAATCTACGAATATACTTTTGTCGGGCTGGATCAAATCCGCTGTAAAACAATTTAAATCGTTTTTGTATTCGCTTTTTTCGTAATTAAATTTAAAATTTAAAATTAAAGACTAAAATTTAAAAAAATAGAATTATTAATCGAAATATAATAATTATCTCATCTACAGACGTCCTCTCAGAAGACTTCCCAAAAAAAGCAATTATTCACTTAGACGAAACTCCTGCAATTCTATTCACAAATGTCCAGGCTATTTTTAAATGCCATATTGCAACTTTCATTCTCGTTGCGAACATACGATTTTTCCTGGTTTTTTCCAACAAAACGATTGTGCTGCAAAATCAAAACAACGACAGACCACAAAGCCAGTCACTCCCGTTTCTTTCCTCCAAAATTGGAGTTTACGACATTGATGACGTCAGCTCAGTGATGAATGCCAATTTAGAACAAGGAATCGGATGGGAAACAATTAATTTGAACCTTACTGCAGATGTTGTGGGTGTCATGTGCTCTGCACCACTTCATAACTCTACAGAATGGGTCAATATCACAAGATCATTTGTGGCGAGAGGTCAGACATTAATCTGAATTGGTTATTAGACAATGTTGTCATAATATCAAATATATTTACTAATTAAAATAAAATAAAAAGCGCATTTATGCACATGTTAAATGAATCTTGTTTCAATCACAGATATTAAAATTCCAAAAATTAAAAAAGACAATAAAAGTTCTCGACGCGTTTTTCAAAAAGATGAAAAAGATTTTAGTCTTTACTGTGAGTCAAGCGGTGCCCCAGGCCCGGAAATAAAATGGATGCTGCCAAACACAAGTTTTACGTTCGCAAATACCTTAGAAGTTAATATATATAATGAAACAACATCATCTTTTAAATTATAGCATTTGATTAAAAAGGTTGAAAATTTTGAAATGTTTGTAATCCTATTGAATAACTGAAACTAATTTAATGATTTTTAATATAGAATAATTACTCATATTTAAAATTTCCCCCAATGGAAGAACCCTTTGCTGGAACATACACCTGCTTTGCATTTAATTCCTATGGAAATGACTCGTACAATTTTTTTTTAGAATATCAAGGTAAAGACTTGTGATTATTTTGATGTTGTTGCACGTTAACAAAAGGATAATCGTTTCGTTATGACACATCTAACACTAACTTTTTGCTTAATATTCTATGAATTGTGTAGAATCTAGACTTGGGTGGCAAGAATATGCTGGAATCGGACTTGCAGGTGCTTTCGTCATGGCACTTGTGATATTTGTTTTTCTTTTGCTAGACAAATATCGCACCACCAGAGTGAGTAGCTAACGAGAGAACGTTTACAACTGGGAGTCGTTAAACCGCCTAACCTAGTTTGTTCTAAAAAGAGCATGTAAAAAAAGTTGGGTAGCGTCAATCATATTTCAGAATGGGCCTTTTGATTTTCCACCAGAAGTTTTAAAGGCATTAATTTACTAATATTAATTAAAAAGATGCCATATTTAAATAAATATTTTTTAAAAACATTTTAAAAATAATTCTTTTTAAATTTTAAAATTTCTAGGAAAAATATTTCGAAAAACATTTTAACAATCACAAAACAATAAATTTTATAAAAATCTGTTGAACAATGTAGCCTGCAGACACAATTAAAGAATGACCAATATTTTGAAATATGGCGTCCAATTAATTACCATTTGCAAATATAATTATGTCTTCAAAATTACTTGTAGCAAATCAGAATGCCCATTTTGAAATATGATTGACGCTACCTCACTTTTCAGGTGCTAAGCTTTAGCTCATAGAGCATCTAATAAAATTGTTTTGTCCGTCTGTCCTCCTTTTTCGCTTCGTGACCCCTATTCCGTTTTTTAACGCCCCAGGTCACATTTTTCAACTGATTCGATTCAAATAAATTTCAAACTTGCACAAGTGCGATGTAGATGCGCTGTATAGTGTCAGGTTATGTTCCACCTAGTGAATATTTTGGAATTATCATTCAAATGGACCAACTCTAAAAATTGTTAACACTTGCCCACAAAAACCGGGTCAGCCCGCGTAAGGTTACATTTACGTACATATGTACAAACTTTAGCTTTGCCCATATACTTTCTTATGTTGAAGCACAACGAAGGGTGAGTTCTATGGTATTTACACCCACTACAACAACCAATAATATTATTGGATGATTGATGTCAACAGAGTTATTGCCTAATTAGTACTGCCTCTCCCATTGTCAATTTATACCTGACGCGGAACTTCTCGTTATTTAAAGAGTTTTACTGCCTCCCCGCTCGCTTGGTGCTATGTGGTCAGGGATGGTCAATAGTTAATGTCAACTAAGTTATCAACTAACACCGTTGTCCAGAGCTTAAGCATCCCTTTGAAATGTGTTTGTCTTTCTGTCTGTCAATCCGTAGTAAGCACGCTAAAAATTGCACTCGCACAAATAATTTTATTTTATTCAAGTTTCAAGAAACGTTTATGGGAAAAATGCTGCAACATTTAACTTTTTGAGTAACCGTCACGGTTGCAATAAAATTTCATAACCTCATAGATCATATTTGTTCGTTACTTAAGTTATGTTGCTCCTTTGTTGAAGCTAGGTTTTGCAAAAGCTCAGGATCTACTTCAGGCCCACGGTCGCCTTCTTTAATAAGTAATGGACGGCGAACCCCCGGGGGTTCTTTTGACAAGTGATGGACGGCAAACCTCTAAGGGTTTGTTTGATAAGTGATAGGCGTCGAGCCTCTGCAAGTTTCTTTGATAAGTGATGGACGGTGAGCCGTCAGGGGTTTCTTTGATAAGTTATGGACGGCGAGCCTTTGGGTTCCTTTGATAAGTGAGAGACGGCGAGCCTTAGGAGGTTTCTTAGAAAACTGGTGGATGGCTAGTCTTTAGAAATTTTTTGATAAGTACTGGACAACAAACCTCTAAGGGTTTCTTTAATAAAAGGTGGACGACGAGCTTTTGGGGGTTTCTTTGATAAACGATGGACAGCGAGCCTTCTGGAGTTTTTTTTGATATCTTCAGGCTAGAAATGGCTAGAATATGTTGCAGCCAACTTCAGTAAGCGATTGCAACTGGCAAGTGATTGCCAGTTTGACTTTAGTAAGTCTAGGCTAACAAAAATTGTAATAATTATTTTTCCGTTTTGTTTTGTGTCGATGTACTTTTATCTGTAGTTAGCGCGCTACAGGTTGCAAAACCCAACCAATTTTATTCAAACTATGCAATGTAGGCCAAACATGTTCTGAAATACAGCTTTAGGGGTAGCTTTTGATGTACAGCCATACTTAATAAATCATTTTATGGCGTAGTTGAAATTATCTTGTTCCTTGGATAACGCTAATGGTCACTTAAGCTCAGCATCTACTTCGGACCCACGGTAGCCAAATCTGGCGCGAAGCGTTAGATTTTTAGATGGTGAGCTTAAGCATCTATTGTAATGGTCATGTCCGTCCGTCCGTCCGTCCGTCCGTCCGTCCGTTGGTCGTACACTACAGGTCACATGTTTGAACGGATTTTTGTTTTTAAAATTTTATATGACCAGAAATGCGACTAAGCAGGTCTGTATTGTTTTTTCGTTGTAATTAGGTTAACCACTTATTCACAATAAATTGATTACTGGACCTATGTCAGAAATTTTTAAAGTGAAGAGCTCAAAAACGGGCGAACCAAAGTGCTGAGACAACCGAAAGAGAAGACCGGAAAAGATAAAGCTGCCATTGTTTGCATGCAAAATTTATTTATGCCAGTCTTTTCTTTCGGTTATCGCTACAATACATACCTGCCACTGAACCTAAGTACCTAGGTAAGTTTGACGTTCGGCGTACGCTTCTCACTCTTAGCATTGCCTTTCGTGTGTATAAATACCATACGAAATTGAATGGTAAGGTGCGTTTACAAATGACGCCATCTCGATTGATCAATTTTCTGACCCCCCTACTCATTTCCACTGATGTTAAACATACAACAAACGGGGAATCTTTATATGCACGTATCCATTTAAATGATATTATCTTTAACTGTAAAAATGGGTTGTAGATGGTGACGGATCGTCCATAAACGACGTCCCTCAAATATTATAGTTTTATATGCCCCCATTTTGAACTTTGAATTTTTTTTCTAACCTGGTTGAACTACATGTAATGACCTTACCTACCTATATTAGTTATGGATATTAAGGAATCGTCTATAATGACATCCTTCAAATATCATAGTTTTAGGTACTCCTTTTTTCACGATTAAAATTTTTTCCAGCCTATTTTAACATACATGTATTGAACTTACCTATATTAGTTATAGATATTTTTTAATTGAGATCACACTAATATTTTTCCACAATTAGTAGTTAAATAAAGCAACTCCAAAATTTTTCCATGTACACACATTGTGAAGGATCGTCCGTTATTGACGTTTTTCAAAAATATTATAATTTAAGGCATCCCCCCCCCCTTCACTCCCTTCCTTTAATAAATTTAACCATTTTTAGATGCTGAGCACATAATGACGTCCTTTAGTGATATTGATATTCAGGGATCGTCCATAATGACGTCCTTCAGTGTAATTGATATTCAGGGATCGTCCATAATGACGTCCTTCAAATTTCATAGTTTTTACAAACCCCAGTCCCAACATTCAATTTTTTTTAACCTATTTTAACTATATGTAACGGACTTACCTAAATATGTTACAGATATTCAGGTATCGTCCATATTGACGTCGTTCAAATATCATAGTTTATAGTACCCCCAGTCCCAAAATTGAATTTATTTCCAACCCATTTTAACTGTATGTCACGGACGTGCCTATATATGTTATAGATCAGGGGTCGTCACTACGTCACACGCGTGCGACGAGTCGCACGCGGCGGGATTTTTAGTGGCACGCGATAAACGTAAGTCATTGCGCATGTAGTAACGTGATAGGTACCTAATTAACAAAAATTGTCAAATTTTAAAAACGTTAAACTACAGGTCACACGCGAGTCGTCTTTAAAAAATTAAATTTGCAGGTGTTGAAAAATTAGTGACAACCCTTGTTATAGATATTCAGGGATCGTCCATAATGACGTCGTACAAATACTATAGTTTCTTCTATCCCCAGTCTCAACTTTAAATTTGTTTCCATTCTGTTTTAACTACATGTCACGGACTAATCTATATAGTTTATAGATATTTAAGGATTGTCCATAATGACGTCATTCAAATATAATAATTTTTGAGACCCCCATTTTTAACTTCAATATATTTTGCAACCTTTTTTTTAACTGCTTGCCACGTACATTCGTATATGGCTTATTAGTACCAGGGGAGGCTCCAAAAATAACGTCATTTGTAAATCATGCAATTCTCAAAAATATTCTAGCGTCTCTGAACTACATGCCACGTACTTCCATAAATGGCTTATTGATGGTAGGGAACTCCATAAATGACGTCATTTGTGAATGGAGCAAAACATTTCAGCTGTATATAACTACAACCTACGCACGTTCGTATATGTTTTATTGATTGTAGGGGAACTTCCATAAATATAATACCATCTTTAAGTGTAACATAAATTGTCTTGCGAATTTGTTAAACCTCAGCATCTACTTCGGGCCCGCCCACGTTCGACAAATCCGGCGCGAAGCGCCGGATTTTTTAGATGCTGAGCTCAAGCATCTATTGCAATGGTCATGTCCGTCCGTCCGTCCGTTGGCCGTACACTACAGGTCACAGGCTAGAACTGAATTTCTTTAAAAAAGTTTCATACGAACAGAAATGCGACTAGGCAGGTCTATATTGTTTTTAAATTGCAATTAGGCTAACCAGTTATCCACTGGATAATGTCATTATACTGTATGCATACTGGATCTATGTCAGAAATTTTTAAAGTGAAGAGCTCAAAAACTGGTGAACCAAATAGCTGAGGCTTTTATCGCACTGACATCAGGTAAACGGAGTACGGATTACGCACGAACGATGTCACGTGAATAATCCTATTGAACTAAGCTGCTATTACATATAATGCATATAAAACTACTAATTAAATACCTATGTACACGATACGCAGTATGACCACTACTGTAACAATTACATCTTTTTGAGAGTGTGGGTGTTTTTTCCGATATTATTAAACCTATTTTGTATTTACATGTTGTATGTTAACGACGTTCTTTAAATAACTCCAGTTTAAACATCCCCATCGATTAGTGTAATCATAACATACTAGATGGCCTTTAATATAAGATGTTACTAGTCTGCAGGCAGACCCATTGACCTTGCGGAAGACGTCATGAATAGACAGTCTCGAAAATGTCAAATAAACTATGAATATTCGCAAATAATTTAAAATACGATGTATGACCCATGGGCATCGTCCATTTACAACGTAGTTCAAATAACAATATTTTATAGATCGCTATGTCATTAGTGCAACCATTAAATAAACGTAGTTAACGTACAGATGGCACGTAAATGACATCCTAAATGATGCTAACTTATCGTTAGTTATCACTTAATTTGTACCGGACCTCCCCAGGTGATTAAAACAACTTAATTATGGTCCATGAAAGATGTCAAAATAATTATCACCTAATTATCACCGCCCCACCCCCATGGTCAATTAATACCGGGCACAGCACGCTTATAATTTCATAGACATGGTACATTAGTTGTTCTGAGGCGTTAATTGCCATCTCCTTTGCCCTCTCAGTTCTAACGTCTGCGCCATGGATAATCCATAATTGATGTCAACCAAAACATCAACTATTTATTACACCTTGGGCCATACCTTAAGAATGTTTTGAAATGGTCCTTATGTCCTGGTCTGTACTTCTGTCAATCCGTGGTATGCACGCTACAAGTCGCACTCGCACGAATAAACTGATTTTATTTAGATGACAAAGTTTATGGAAAAAAATGTTGCAAAATTTATATTTAGGGGTAACCATCGCCGTTTCAATGAAGTATCCTTACTTCATAGATCATATTTAAGCGCTACTCAATTCATCTTGCTCCTTTGTTGAAGCCAATGTTCGCTGAAGCTCAGCATCTACTTCGAGCTGACGGTCGCCAAATCCGGCGCGAAGCGCCGGATTTTTGGATTAGATATGCATATGATAAACACAACAATTAAGTTGTTTGACATTAGGTAATCCCAGTTTCTTTAAATTCTTGCAGCAGAAACTGCGGGACCTGACAGAGGGCGAAATAAACGAATTCACGTATGGAATGAAAGACAAAAGTAAAGGTGGCGATACATATGCAATAATAAAATCTCAGAGAGAAATTGACATCCGGCTTCTCTCATTTAATAAAAAGTTCATTTTGGATCCCCGAGACCTTATGATTGGTAACTAGTTTTTTAATGTTTCAGGTTTTCTAACATTTATCGTTTCTTGTCGAACTTAAGGGCGTAGCTGGGGTTGCCCGGGTCCCTGGGCATCCCCTGAAATTTTTGAAATAACACTAGGTATATTCATCGTTTCTCAACATTGCAAATAATTTAACAACATAACAATTTCGAAAGTATTTAATTTAAGGCATTTCATCTTTAGGGTGCAAAACAATTTTTAGATTGCAGACATAAATAGAAACTGATTATTGACATTGCCCTCCCCCGTATAGACGGCAATTTTTTCGTGACGGGCAACCCCCGAAATTATACTTCAGCTACGCTCTTGGTTGAACTTACAACACTTCATATTGCTACAAGAAGCTAACAGTTATGATTACATTTTGTAGAAATTGGAGTCATATTAGGGAAAGGGAATTTCGGAATAGTTTATCGCGGGCTGTTGAACGGCAATCCAGTAGCTGTGAAGACACTTAAATCAACAGTCGACGTCACATCTGTTAAATGTCTGTTAGGAGAACTAAAGATCATGAGTTTTATTGGGGATCACGATCACGTTGTTCGTTTCTTTGGCGCCGTCATCGAAAAAATTCAGAAGCGGGTCGTAGAGGCTGTCGTGGAGATAAGTCCCTTTGGGAATTTGCAGGATTATTTAAGAAACATTTGTGATTCTGTGTCAAGCGGAGAGTTGCGATTTATTGATTTACTGTTTAACAATGAAATTGTTTTTACCCATTTAACATCAGCTAGCATCCTACCAGAAATATCAACCACATCATCGTATGCGTTATTGCAAAACTAATTGAATTATATTGGGATAACTAAAACTTTAATGTTATTTTTATACTCCTTAATCTAACACTGTAATCAAATTGTCATTTTCAGGACACATGGGCGCAAAGACGCAGTCACAACATTGACGCTCGTTGATTGGTGTCGTCAAATTGCGTCTGGAATGGACTTCTTAGCTTCAAAAAGGGTTAAATTTTTATAACTTTTATAAATATAAAATGTGTTCTTATTAGGTTTCACTGTTTATACATTTTGCTCCGGTTTAAAGGTGTATCACGGAGACTTAGCAGCTCGAAATGTTTTAGTTTTTGAAAACCAGATCCTCAAGATATCTGATTTCGGAATGTCAAAGCAACTGTATTTTTCCGCAAGTTATGTCAAGAAAGAAAAAGTTAGATTTTTAAATCTTTAATTACCCAAACTAAGCACAATAATCATGTAATTTTAGCATTGCTTTTTCTAGCACATTTTATATCATTCAAATGGATTTAATGACAGATTGCACTCCCATGGAGATGGATGGCGATAGAAACTTTAAACTTTCAAGAATTCTCGATTGAGTCGGATGTGTGGGCTTTTGGTGTGACGATTTGGGAAATTTTTAGTTTGGGGAAAATTCCTTTTCCCGGTTTAAATTGGAATCCTGAATTTATGAATATTCTGTCGACAGGAATGCGAATGGCCAAACCAGAATATTGCTCAAAGTCAATGTTAGTTTATTTAAATTACTTGTAAATAATAGGTTAAAAGTTGTTTCTCGGATGCTGTATGGCATACGTTAAAATTGTAATTGAACTACTGTATAGATGCCTTACTTTGGGTTTTAGATATGACAAAATGCTCACTTGCTGGAGTGAAAAGCCGATGGATCGCCCAACGTTTGATCAAATAGTGGATTTCTTTAAACGGATTTTGGAAAAACACCAAACCTCGCCAGGTAAACAGCAGGATGAAGTACAAGAAGGTGAAAATATGGAAGGAAGTAATGTTGTGTACGTGCGTCTATATTAATATTATATATTATAATATAATATATAATATATGATAATTATATATTATTAGTGTTTGCTAGTTGAACATTACTTATTGCTTTTTAAGTCGAACATGATTCTTCTTAAATATGTTTATGCTACATTTTTGCCATTTTTAGAATTTCTTTTATTCATAATAGCTTTACATGTTATTTTCTGCCACTTTTTCGTGAAACTTATGTACATATATTGATCAACTGAACTTTAAGTTATTCTGCTTTGCAAATTTGAAATTCAATATGGTACTTAATATTTGTCATTGCACAGAAACCTTCTGCTCAGAATTTATTCTTAGAGTAAAGCATCCCGATCGTTGCTGTTCTTGACTTTAGACTCCTGAAGAATTAAACATGTTTCCGATTTCCAAAACATTGTAACTTTAGTATCATTATTTTTGTTAAACTCCAAAAAGTCATGCACTAATCAATTCATGCTAAATTATTAAAGTACACGACAATCAAGTTGTTAGTCGTGTTGTGTGTTGTGTGTCATGTTAGTTGTTAGTAATTAAAGCCTACAAAAATTAATTTTAGTACTAGGTTGTATGTCATATGTAATCCGTATTTTGTGTTTAGTATGTGGTTTTATTAAAAGCGTTTGGAAATTTGCATCATTACCTAATTACGAGTACAATTAATTATATAATTAATACTATCCTAATACCCAGAATTACGTAAACAAACAATTTATTCTATTTATGTTCTACCCTTACTGGTAACTTTATGGAACATATTGATGGCTTTCTGTTACTGTAATTATCTGCTTACAATTAAAATTTCGTAATAAATATTATGCAAATTATTTTAAAAAACGCGCAGTTGAAGAAAGCATACGAACTGAATATTATCTAACAATAAGTAATTTATTGTAATGTTATTGGTAAAGTTTGTTTTTAGATTTATTAACAATCTTTTATGATCTGTATGCGCGGTTCTTATTTAAAATTTGCTTTACTCACTACAATGATTTAAAGCTACATTAGCTTTCAAGAAACGAAATCATTAAATATTTACTAATGGAATTAAAATTAATGATATACGAAATTTAGAATTAGGATGAAGAGTGGGCATGAGTTTATGATGCATGGTGAATTATTGTATAATTATATTAAATATTGTTTTAACCGCAAAGTCAGCTTTGGATTTCGTAATTAATTTCGTTTGGCCATTAGCTATGTAATAAAGGCTCTGTAATAAAGTTCAAAAAAAGTCTCACATGGCTGGAGGAAGCAGCGGTCCTGCTAACTCTTATAATTAATCATACCTAAGTAGTTTACTTCATTTGCGTCATGTTGAAATAAAGCAATTAGTTTCCTTTTAAAAACGTTTCTAGTATTGTGCTCTGCGGTTTTAGTTTCCGTTGAGTTGTTTTGAAATAGAAAATTAAAGCCAGTGCAACTCTATCTAATAAGGTTCGTTTATTTACTTTAATTCATTTCTAACATACGCACTAATAATCCTAATTGTATTTTAACATTTTTTATTTACAATTTTATTTTTAGAAACTCAAAATGACAAAAAATGTATTAGTTTTGAAAGGAATATTTTTTAAATCTTAAAATTTTAGCTATTTTTCATCTTAAAAACAAAATTATTTTAGTATGTTAAAATACATGGTTAATCACACGTGAAAAATGCCATGTTCTCCAAAATAAAAGACCCTACCTATTTTTTAATTGTTTGCAGGTTTCTACTTCAGTACGTGAAACAGTACGTATGAGTTTTGTATGACTTTCCACATTAGCCCGCATGCCATTGAAAAAACTCTAATTAAAGTTTGCACCCACTTCCGCCACACTCGCTTCACACTATAGAGCAATTTTTATTAACCTTGTGAGGGAAATCCTGTTCCTATTAAAATACATAGTTTATCACTACTATAGGCTCTAGTAAATTATATGTAAGGAATGGCCCACACAAAACGTCATAAGGAAGGTGAATGAGCTATTTGGCTACATACTGCATCACTGGTAAAAATGAGGCATTTACGTAATTTTATAAGCTTTAATAAAATGATCAAGTTATCTTTAAAACAATGATTTCTTGTTGACGTCATTTGTGAAAGATTCTTTAAAAAACACTTGGAAAGTCCTGTACATTTAAATTTTAATTGCAGTCTCCGGTATCAGTATTTAGCAGTTTCAATAGAGGACCTGAATTCAATTTCTGCCTATTCTGTCTCCGTTGGTCATAGTTTGGATGGGATAACAGGGTTGGACAAAGCGGACCAGTATTTCCCACATTCATGCAGTAAGCATAAGCTAACTTATTTACAACAACCTTTCATTTAAAATGGGGTTAAACTTTTTTTGCTCAGTGAGGGTACTTTATTCGGTTATGATTTTACTTCAATCATTTAGTGACTTATTTTATTTAATCAGTACTCGTATTAGCAGCTTAAATTTTTATTTGTTTTTCCAATGGCAGTCTTGCAATGACCCAAAATATAATTATTTTAATTGGCAATGATAATTACTTTTTATGATTTTATTTTAATCAGCAATGATATTTGCAAATCTGTTGAAATCTACAGTAAGCGTGTTAAAGAAAGGGTTTATGTCACAGTATAAATACGTATGCTAAAATAGTCGCCTGTTACTACATGTGTTGCGCCAGTCCAGCAGTTAGGTCTAGAAGGTATCTATGACGATGGTTGCGGGTTCGAATCCTGGTTGTGGTGTTATTTTTTAGATGCTGAGCAAGCATCTAATGAAATGGTCATGTCCGTCTGTCCGTCTGTCTGTCCGTCTGTTGGCCCCACGCTACAGGTCAAACCGTTTACACTATTGTCTTAGAACTTTTTTCAAACAATCACAAAAGCAAGCCGGCAGGTCTTTATTGTTTTTTAACTGTAATCGAACTTACCATTGCTTAGCAATTAAATGTTGAACTGACAAAGGTTAAGAAATTTAGAAGTAAGAACCTTAAAAACGAGAGTAGCGATAAACATAGCTGAGCGCAAGACATATGCCCAGCTATGAAACGAAATACATAGCACCATTTCCAGCCAGGTTGACGTGAAAATTTCTTTTAAACACCCCCACCCAGCTGCTATTGTATTCTTATTTATTAAGCAGCCCAGGGGTGACGCGCAAATGACGTCACGTGAAATTTTTTTCTAGACACCCCCACCCAGCTGTTATCGCATGCATAAACATAAGGTAAGCAGGCTAGGGTAGAGAAGCAAATGACGTCACGTGAAAATTTTTTCTAGACACCCCCACCTAGCTGTTATCGCATTAACATTAGGTAAGCAGGCTAGGGGTGACGCGCAAATGACGTCACGTGAAAATTTCTTTTAGATACCCCCCTCCAGCTGCTATAGCATTTACATTAGGTAAGCAGGTTAGGGGTGACGCGCAAATGACGTCAGGCAAAAATTTATTTTAAACACCCCTACCCAGCTGCTATTGCATTCACATTTAGTAAGCAGGCTAGGGGTGACGCGCAAATGACGTCACGTAAAAATTTCTTCTAGACACCCCCACCCAGCTGCTATCGCATTTACATTAGGTAAGCAGGTTAGGGGTGACGCGCTGATGACGTCAGGCAAAAATTTCTTTTAAACACCCCTACCCAGCTGCTATTGCATTCACATTTGGTAAGCAGGCTAGGGGTGCCGCGCAAATGACGTCACATAAAAATTTCTTGTAAACACCCCCACCCAGCTGTTATCGCATTAACATTAGGTAAGCAGGCTAGAGGTGACGCGCAAATGACGTCACGTGAAAATTTATGTTAAACAGCTCCACCTAGCTGCTTTTGCATTTACATTAGGTAAGCAGGTTAGGAGTGACGCGCAAATGACGTCAGATTAATATCTCTTTCAGACACCCCCACCCAGCTGTTATCGCATTAACATTAATTAAGCAGGTTAGGGGTGACGCAAAAATGACTTAACGTGAAAATTATTTCTAGACAGCCCCACCCAGCTGCTATCGCATTAACATTAGGTGAGCAGGCTAGGGTTGACGCGCAAATAACATCACGTGAAAATTTATGTTAGACAGTCTCACCCAGCTGCTATCGCATTAACATTAGGTAAGCAGGCTTAGGGTGACGCGCAACTGACGTCATGCAAAAATTTCTTCTAGACACCCCCACCCAGATGGAATCGCATTCTTATTAGATAAGCAGTTTGAGGGTGACGGGGAAATGATGTCACGTGAAAATTTCTTCTACATGTCACGGACTGACCTATATGTGTTATACATGTTCAGAGATCGTCCCTAATAACGTCCTTTAAATACTATAGTTTCTAGTATCCCAAGTCCTAACGTTAAATTTGTTTGCATCCTATTTTAACTACATGTCACGTACCGTATTTTCTCTAATAGTACGCCCCGCGTACTATTAAAACTCGAGCTCCGACCCCCCGCGTACTAATAGAGACCCGCGCAGTAATAGAGACCCGCGTACTATTCAATTTTCAAAAAATCGAGCCTAAATTTAGTTCCATAATTTTAATGAAAAATCAGATTTATTGCCGGTTCCCAGGAATTACAAGTGTAAAGGTACATCGTACATGAATTACTGCATATGATAAGAGATAAACTAAAAAATATTTTGTGACAAGGGGGCGGAATCAGAATCAGCCTCACTATCAGTGAACACGCTCTTGTAATTCAAACTTTCTGCATCACTCTCTCCTTCGTCTTTATCACTCTTCTCTTCGTCTTCATCACTCTTTGCTTAAATTACTTAGGCAGGAAGCAAATAAGGTACCTACCTACCTAAGCTAGAATGCAGATTAGACTTTAAACCTCGTACGGTTAAATTAATAATTTATTGCCGGTCATTCAGTCTTGAGATGCAGCTTGATGTTAGATTTGAATTTTAGCGCGCATGAAGGCTTTCAATGATCTCTCGATGCCGTCGATGTTCTTCGAGTGTATTACGTCATACCCCGCGTACTATTAGAGACCCGCGTACTATTCAATCTGGAGCTCCGACCCCCCGCGTACTATTAGAGACCCGCGCACTATTAGAGACCCGCGTACTATTAGAGCAAATACGGTACTTACCTATAAGCGTAACAGATATTCAGGTTCATTGTCTATAATGACGTTATTTGTGATTGGTGCAATTTATAAAAACATTCAGGTATATTTAATTACATGCTACGAACATTGGTATATGTCTTATTGATTGTAGAGGAGCTTCCATAAATCTTATATCATCTTTTAGCGTAATATAAATTATCTTGTGCCTTTGTTGAAGCTCAGCATCTACTTCGGGCCCGCCCCCGTTTGACAAATCCGGCGCGAAGCGCCGCCCACACGCGTTCGGAGGTATAGTTTAGTATGGCTTTGAAAGTATGCCTATCTTCAGCTGGGAAGCATGCCTAAACGTCACTTTTTGTACCCGGTAGCACACCACTCATTCGCCGATGTACCTATGCCACAAGGTTCTAGTGATACGTACTCTCACTTATGCTCATGAGCTCGCTGCTTACGAATAAATCCGTATGCTTCTTTATACTACTGATTTACATGAGCGAGCGTGCATCTGCCTGCTTACAATAAATACCCGAATGTATGCTTTAGTGTATGAACAAAAACTGTAGGGTGGTATATTAACCACAGTAAAAATGTTATTGCTATGAAGATGCCACTACATTCTAATTATGCGGGTTAAAATGCACTCTGCAATGCAACTAACAGTTAGTATGAGTGCATTATTACTACAAACAAAGTGATCTTAGGGTACAAAAGGTCCGACACACACACATTACTTAAAAATAATCAATATCAGTCAGTTGCCTTTATTAGTACGCAAATTCTAGTGACCTGTAGATACATAAATTATATTTTAGTTCAACGTACATGTACGCTGAACTGTAAAAATAGTCATCACATTATACAGTAAGTAACAACTCATCAGCTCGGTCATAGTCACGGTCACAGTCAAACGCCATAATGTGAAACCGTGTCAAAAGTTGACTAATCTAAATAAATTGTATGGTGACAAGTGTTTCGAAAGTTGACGGGACAGTTTATGAAGCACGATCTTGAATGTTATTAAGTTAATAATAATTACGGCACTAAACAACAATGATGTTATTGTCAATGTTAATGTTGAATTGCATGCTTTTATTGATGCAACACAGATTTAATGTCTTCGGATTGTAGCCACCCGGTCACTAGGATCACTTTGGAATTGTCACTTTTTCCAATAGATAGTGGTATGTACCACTATCTGTTGTGACTGACACCAAAAAACGAAAACGGTAGTCCGTCTTTAAGATACTTGCAATTAATAATGGCTTGTGGTTGATTAGCAAATGGGTTTTTGTAACTACTAACAGTAAATTCCTGCACTACTGTAATTAGGCAACTTGTGTGTTTCTTGAGAAAACCGTTAAAAAGTGAGCCGAGCACGAGGTAGTATGACGTATGACTACTACTTCATTGTGATAGGCTAGTGTGAATGCGGGAATTCCAAGACATGTCACATGTAGTACTAACTAATGCAGATAATTTGTATTGAGTGGCATGTCAAGATGTACTCACCGAGTTAGCACGGGTGAGCATGATCACAACACACAGAAGCGAGTACAGAATGGGATACTGAGTGATACAATTACGTACCATTGTGCTAGCATGCATTCAATCAGCACGAGGCAGTATAAGCAGGGACATGCCATGCTATGCTAACCAAAAGCATACTTCTAGTTAGTATGAGTAAGCATGAATTAGTACATGATGCGCGCGCAACATACTTTTTACACATATACTAATCCGTACAAAAATATACTTCCAGGATCGCGTGGGCGGATTTTTAACGAATAAAATCCTTCAAATGCATTAGCTTTTGGGTAATCTAACAGTTGTTTCATTCAAATTTTCTAAGTGTGAAGGGTGCGACTGAGCCTTCGCCATTCCAACATCCACTTTGTCAGGCGTTTCTAGCTGCAGTTTACCCTCTTTGCATGCCAGTGGATCATCTATAGCTTTATAAGGAAATAAATGTGGATCATTTAAAACAGCTAATTCGTAAATATGCTTGTAGGCAAGTTTTTCTGGTAGGATACGCAAGAACTAGAAGACAATAGTAAGTCGTTAAAATAAAGATAGATCTTATGAAAAGAAAAGAAATGTTCTTGAAAAAATTTGAAAAAACGATAAGACTTGGTTTCTGTAGTAATAACTGCTGCTGGTAAAACAAGTGGATAAGATTCGGATGAGATTTGTTCACAACTGAATCCCTCAAATCTCGTCACAAACTTTTCCGGACGGGAAACTTAAATCTCGTCCCGTACCGTCCTGAACGCTTGATAAACTATAAATAGTTTATCATTTCCAAACACTACCCAAGGACTCATGAATACATTATTCTAATATTTTGGCTTGTCTGATAAAACAAGTATGTACTTTATAAAATAGCTGTATGATATACATATTATGATTGCAGAAAAAAGTATTTAAATATCACTGAATGATAATAAATATATCATTGCAAAAACAAATAAGGGCGCCATTGAAGAAAAGCAAAAATTTCACTGAAGCACTAAAATACCACTCTTTAAAATGTATAGGTGCTTGCTTATAAAATAGTGAAATACCACAATTATAATCAAATTATTATAAACAAACATGTCAAACTCCAAAATTATGTAAGGAGGAATATCGGCATTTTATACAAACAACAACTACCGCACATTTTTCAATATTGCAGTGGTCCCTCATAGTGGGCGGGTCTTTAACAGCACGCCGTTGTAGGTGTCTCAGATTGAATAGTACGCGGGGGCGGCGGGAGTAAGAAGTCACATACTCAGGCATAAGGCGATCGTTGCTAATTTTTTTACTACATATATTTACGCCTGCGTGTTAAAACATTTATTCCGTAATAAATCGGAAAGGGCGATTTTAATGGATTTCCTAGTTTGTTAAATGTCTTATATTTTCCAATTTAAACAGTTCGTAAGTCTTTATTATTTACAAGGTATCCAATTCTATGCACAGTCAAGGGATGTAGCCTAAAAGATAAGCTGAGTGCACCAACTACTGTGTGGCCTACTCTTGTCTACTCATTTCCAAATGCACCTTTTTCAAACTCATCTAATACATTCCTGAAAACAGTTAACAAAATCATGCGGATTTCCGTTATAGAATTTCTTAGCATACTTACTAGCACGCCTACTAATATGATTTATTTTAAGAGAGTTGGTTTAGTACGTGCTATATGAATTGCGGAAATTTAAAATTTTAATTCTAATGACACTTTAATAAATTCAGGTCATAAATTGATTTAAAAAGTTAAGGATTCAGTCATTAAATAATCTCATTCTTCAGATTTTCGTGATCTCCCACAAGAAGTTCAAGAAAATGTGATCGATTTCAAAGACAAAAAGTGTAGGCTAATCCGAGATAACCTACAAAGTGGTAAGCATGATGCTCGGTGTATACACCCTCAGAAAGGTCTCAGAGGTTATACAATTTCCAAATGCTCATATGCAATTAGGTTGATTCATTCCAAAATTGGGCTTTTAACGTCAGAATGGATCAAAAAATTAAAATGGTTAGAAATGTTTTGCTTTTTAATGCCATTTTGCGATCTGACAAAGAATCTCTTTACTGTCGACGTCGACACGGATATAAAGAGATTGTAACGATAGGTGCCTTGGTGAGTGCCCGCGTAGCGAGTTGATTTGTAATCAACACCACCATGCTGGTCTTCGTTTAATTGCAGAAGCCATGCAAAAATTAGATTTTAAAACACTTAAAGGAGCTGAATGTACTGGAAATGGTATAAAAAGGGTTGACATTCTTGCGTACAACTTAGTGTCTGAACAAAAAATAATTCTTGATCCGACAATCCGTATGAAACAGAATAATCTAAACCAAGCTGAAAATGGTAATGAAGAAAAACAAAGAATCTACGATCCTTGCATTTTATAATTACTTCCAGCAAAAGTTGGGCCTTGTGATAGGATTGTACATCGGGGCACGTGAAACCATTATAAATTTTTTCCAGATTTTTATGAAAGCTCAACTTTTGTCTTCAACGTTAATTGAGGATATCGTGGTTTCCCTTTTAAAGAAATCCGCACACATATTTGTTCATTATTTGTATTTCTGTGCTCCTACATAATTATTTTCAAAGATCATGTATTCCTATTATCACACAAATTAATTTACGCACCCCAGGCCAACACAATTTGTATTCCATTATAAAAAAGTATCAGAATTGTTCTTTGGTATGGCTACATAATTAACTAGCTTTACATAAAAATTGTATTAAAAACTAAGTTAATTTGCTTGTGTAAGACGTTGATTTCACTAGGAAAGTTACCAATTGTTAGCCTTAAGATACCCGCTTTCAGATTTAACTATTGTTAAGGTTGACAGCGAGTACCTTAAGAATTACAAAAGTTAACTTTTCTAGTAATATTGCCGTCTAATTGTCTAATACATGAGCTTTTACGTACTTCTAATACCACTAAATAATATGTATTGTAGATGTAATCTTAGATGATTAAGCATAATGCTAGGAGCCTAGCCAATATTGCTGACGCCCATGTGGAAATATTAAGCGAGACGTATTTATTTAAATATGGAATGGATCAAGCTAGACGTTATATTACAGTTTTAATATATTAGTGGCATGCTGGCGCCAATGCTGTGAATATTTTAAACAAATCACCTACACCTACTTGTCTCGCTCCTAATGAAATATTAAATAATTTAAGTTTATTCAACTATGTCTGTCAAAGCAATTTATTTGTAAATCGTATAGGCGTCAAGAAATGTCAATCATTCATCTTCTATGTGTGCAAGCACCTTAGTTTTATTACTTTTATTCCCCTCAGTTCCACCTTCGCAGAGCGACATACCTTTCGTTTCAACACTTGTGCTCTATATAAAACCTTCTGCTAATTTATTTATATTTTAAACTGGAAAACAAACATGTTGTCTAGACGTGAAAACCAAGCTAATTGGGTCGCTTTTAAATTCTTATCAAAATTCTGCATGATTCCATTCGATTTTAATCCTAAGACAGAAGAAATACAAAAACCTTCCTCTCTATACTGAAACGACTCGTTTGGAATTGTTTCTTTTTTATTTCCTGCGTCTACCTTGTACATATGACGTTTACATTCTGTACGCTCGTGCACAATACAATAACATGCAGGAACATCAATTTCAACCATTTTTAAATTCACTTTATGTTTACAATTGGATTTTTGTTCTTAGGGCTATGCGTTTTGAATTGCAAGAAATGAGCTGGACTCATTTCAGTTGTACGCAACGATCTCTGCAGCAAAATTAAAAACAAAGCACCAAACTCAAAGAAACAATCAAAATTATCATTACAAAAATTAATACTTATTACTTTTCCGGTTTCGGCGTTGCTGGCTTTTACCTTTGAAAAAATTGTTATTTTTGCAGACCCAACGAGACCTCAGCTACTATTTCAACTTTTAAAAGACGAACACAAGACACTTTTGAATTATGTCATTTTGGGTGCATTTGAATATTTAGTGGGCGTCTTTGGTGTGGGCAGCGTCTTTTTCGAAATTAATCTTCAGTTATTGTTTTTCGAACATCTACACAATGAGCTGTCTTTCGAAATTCAATCATTCACGAATTCAATGTGGATACTTGATTATTTTGTAAGCCAGCTATTATTTTGAAAAAGGCAATTTTTAAAATAATAATCATATGTGTGACGTTTGTTTAATTTAGGAGGGCGGGAGCCATTAAAAAACATGACATCCAAAATGCAATACACCACTGTCGCCATCTGCACATCCTTATTAAGCTTTTCAATTAAAGCCAAGCGGGACTAATTTTCCACTTCAAGTTGAGCTGCTTCGCACTCAGTATCGGAGGAACATTCTTTTTTATTTAATTTTGTCACGTCCACCCAATTGTTGTTCTTTTCAATGCTCTTGTTGGGGTCATGTGCATTGTACTCTACATTGTAATGTACGAAAAAGCGTTCAAGATCCCAAAGATGATGTCACAGTACAAAAACTTGGTTCTTATTGCAGCCCATCCGAATTTTGGTACTCTAGTGAAAGGAGGGAATATGTAGGCTTACATATGGGAACCTACCTTGCTTGAACACATGGATTCAAATGAATTCTATCATAACGCCTTCTACTGTGACTAGTAACCACTGCTAGTATAGTCGTTCGGTTGCAAAATCGCTTATCTCTATTTTATTCGAATTTGAATTTTCGAAATTTTCTTGAAATAATAAGTCAAGAAAAATCAGTTGAAATAGCAGTGGAAAATTTTAGTGACGACAGGGTCCCCCCTTCCATACTTTTGTAAAAACGAAACGATTATAACTTCCAGTAATGTAGTGTTTAATTTATGTTGCCTAATAATTACCACCTTTTTGCAACGGAACATAACAAAAAAACTTAAACTTCAATAGGGCCGTCCATAAATGATGTTAAGGAATCGCACGCTTATGAAAAGTGCAAATTGCTCTAATTGCATTATATTGTAAAACACAAAACGTTCTAACTACATGGATTTTGGATATGGAAACTGCAATTGGTTCTAACTACATGATTTTAAAAAGAAATCTGCTAAATACATCATGTTATTCCCAAAATGTTCTAACTACATGATTTCAAACGCAAATTGTTCTAACTACATAATTTGAAGTTGCAAACTAATCTAACTACATGATTTTGAAATATAATAAACGTTTTAACTGCATTGTTTAAAATTGCAAACTAATCTAACTACATAATCCTTAAAGTAAAAAATATTCTAACTACTTGATTTAAAAACGCGTTTTGCTCTAACTACATGGTTTTAGAAAGTTTAAAATGTTCTAACGTCATGGTTTAGAGTGGCAAACTGTTCTAACTAGATGATTTTAAAAAGTGCAACATGTTGTAATTGCATGTTTTTAAAATGTTTAAATTTTTTAATTACAAACTATTGAAAATAAAAAATGCTCTAAATACAACGTTTGAGAAGTGCGAAAGCTATAGCTACAAGTAATATTCAAAAGCACGTAATAAGAACATTTTTTTCTGTTCAACATGCATTTATATTAGCGTACAAATGTAACTATGTAGTTAGACTATTTTGCACTTTTTTAAATCATGTAGTTAAATAAGTTTGCAACTTCGAGCCAGGTAGTAAGATTAAATTGCGACATAATTCCCTGTAGTTAGAACAGTTTGCGCTTGAAGTGATGTGGTTAGAACAGTTTGCATTTAAAAAATCCATATAGTTAGAACGTTTTGCGTTTTACAATATGATGCAATTAGAGCAATTTGCACTTTTCATAAGCATGCGATTCCTTGACATCATTTATGGACGACCCTATTGAAGTTTAAGTTTTTTTGTTATGTTCCGTTGCAAAAAGGTGGTAATTATTAGGCAACATAAATTAAACACTACATTACTGGAAGTTATAATTTTTTCGTTTTTAAAAAAGTATGGAAGGGGGGACCCTGTCGTCTCTAAAATTTTCCACTGCTATTTCAACTGATTTTTTTTGACTTTTTATTTCAAGAAACTTTCGAAAATTCAAATTTGAATAAAATAGAGATAAGCGATTTTGCAACCGAACGACTATACTAGCAGTGGTTACTAGTCACAGTAGAAGGCGTTATGATAGAATTCATTTGAATCCATGTGTTCAAGCAATGTAGGTTCCCATGTCAGTGCATTGATCGATCGAATAGGCGCAATGCCCTTGAAATCTCGCGGGTAATGAGATTGATTCCAAATATAGGAATTAAAGTAGGAGGATTCAACATAACATTGTATCGTTGTATGTTCTACCTATCTAAATAGTTATAATACACATATTAAAATTGCATTATTAAATAATGCAGTTTTATAATATTTTTTAAAGCTCAATATGTAATTTCATGAAATATCCAGCACAATTATAATAAATTAGCGTTGCTTTGTTTTTCGAAGATTTCTTGGTCCTACATAGTCTGGTCTTGTCTAGTCTGGTCCGATGGCTAGACCAGACCAAACCATAAAATCAGGAACAGACTAGACCATTTGAATCACTTAAATCTATTAAAAGATTTAATTACATAGAAACTAGCTGCAAGTGTTTAAAATTACTGTGAACCAAGAATTACTGTGAAAATAAAATAATGCTTTATTGACGGAATTAACTATAGATTTTGTAATTTATTTCGTTCCGCCAGCTATGTATGGCTCCGCATTAACGTTAGTAAAAAGTATCACATGGCAGCAGTGTAAGACACGGAGCCGGTGACCGGTGGGACCGATTGCACTGACCGAAGCTCCGGTCAGTAAAATCGAAAACATAGCAGGCACGCTCGGGCTCATTTTTTTTTTCAAATCCCATGCTTAGTGGACGAGTCTTTCCTCCCGGGCTCAGGCTGGCTCAAATTGAGGTAGTTTTTTCAAGAAAAAGGGACCCTCGGTCAGTTTTATTAAGAGCTCGTTAGGGACCGATTGACTTGCACTGCATGGCAGGAGGAAGCTGCGGTCCTTCTCACTCGTTCTTTCCTGCGCATTGTAATTAGCAAGCTTTCTTCGTATAACTTTTGTTGTACTATGCTCTGCAGTTTCAATTTCCGTTAAGGTGCTTAAAAATATAAAATTTAAACCAATGCAGTTCTGATTACGTTCGCCAATTTATTCCAATTCCAGTCTTACGTGCGCACTAATATTATTATTTTCATCGTCATCAGTTTTTCAACATTTGTAATTTTCAACTTTATTCCAAAAAACTTAAAAAACCAAAAATTTCATTGGTGCTAAAAGAAATATATTAAAAATTTTATAATTTCTGAATTTGAGTTATTATTCAATTCACAAACAATATAATTTAGTATGTTACAGTACAAGGTTAATCACACTATAAAAAGGCCATGTTTCCCGAAAAAAGAAACCTACTTTTTTTCACACTTGTTTGCAGGATTTTAATCCAGTACTTATGCAACAGCATGTATGAGTTTTGTGTGAAAATTTTCTAGATTAGGCTGCATTCCATTTGAAAAACTCGAATTAAAATCTCAACATACTTCCGCCATACATGTATTTTTATCAAATATGTGGGGGAAATCCTGCTCTTATTAAAATGCATGGTTTACTACTACTAAGCTCCATAGTAAAAAATATGTAAGAAATCGACCACACAATACACATGCAGTCATCAATAAGTTGAGTGAGCCATTTGGCTACTAAACTACTAATGACTTCTCCGGTTAAAGATAGGCATTTACGTCATTGTCAAAATAATATTAAGGTAGTGCTAGTATTATCAAAACGATGGGTTTTTGATGACGTCAATTGTAGAAGATTCTTAAACAACTAGATGGAAAATCCTACTTATTTTAATTTTAATTGCAGACTTCTCTGTCAGTATTTTGCGGTTTGAATGGAGCATCTAAACCTTATTTCCGCCTCTACTGTGTCCGCTGGGCACACTTGGAATAGGGAAATAGGGTTGCACAAGCGGTACAGCATTTGTTTCCTTTTTTCTTGCGGTTAGCATGAGCTCACTCATTTTTATTCACAACAACGTTTTACCTAAAATTGTATCATAGATTTACGCTAATTTAATGGTAGAATATCACAATTGCTAATTAAATCAATATAAATGAACATGTCAAACTTTAGTGTAATGTTCAAAACAAAAGCAGAATAACTGATACTAAACCGTACATACTGAGCACTCCCCGATATCACGACGGTCCCTTATAATGTGCGAGTCTCTAATGTACGCCGTTGTTAGTGTCTAAAATTGAATAGTAAAAAAGAGTTAAAAATCAACATACCTAAGCAAAGGGTGATCGTTGCTAATTATTTTACTAAATATCTTATACTGCGGTTAAAAACGTGTATTCGCTGATAAATCGGAATTTCGGCAGCTCCTAATCAATTTTCTAATTTTGTTGAAGGTCTTATGTTGTCGAGTTTTAATAGTTCAAGATTCCCTATTATTTGGCGAGTGTCTAGTTGCATGCAGGGTCAAAAGGTGTAAATTGAATAATTTGCGGAGCGTAAAAATAGGAAACATACACTATAAAGTAAACAAAAATAAAGCCACAAACAATTAGCTGGGCATAGTTAATTAATATATAGAATACAATAATATTGCACTTATAAAAATAATATTCATTGCTTTTATAAAATTCTCAATTAGTTTCACTCTGTCAGCTTTAATGACACTAAATTAGACTTAAAGAAGCATCGAAGAAATTTTGGACGGCCACAGGAAGTTGCGATCTCAACTTCTTCCTCCTTTGTTCGTTAGTCTCTAGTTTCCAACAGGAATATAAAAAATATTTTAATTCAGTAGCAGCAATTCAAGATCGTCCTTTCCATTTCCCTGTGTCCTACTGACATATTTTAGTTTCATTGTTCGTCGTTAAATTTTTTCCAAGTTATTTATATTTAAAATTAGATATAACTAGTGAAATGCTAAACAGGCCTGCTCATTTAAATTTACTCTAGTTGCGTATGCGCTATATCATTCGTATTTGAAGTTTAGAATTTAGTTGTCGTCAAGTTTTGTGATGTTGCAAGTGTACTTACTTCAGTTTTGTATTACTCGACAGTTGTGGATTCTGACGTATTCGCCATAACCTTTGCAAAAATAGACTTGGTCGAAAACTGTTAAAAATTACAAGTTTGTTTCAGAAACCTCCTGAATTTTCTACCTACTACCTAATATTATTTCGTTACTATGCAATTTACATAAAAAAGTCCAACTGTGTTCGGAAATAACAAATCACATTTTGAATAGGTCATGCTTTCAAAACAAATAAGTTATTGGCATTTTCTTTGTAGGTAAATAATTAAAAGCCGCCAAAACTTACTCAGTATGATACAAATTTTCCTTTTTGCGTCACTGCTTTCGAAATGCTTTAGTCAAGAACAGATCGTTGTTGTTGATAAAAATGCGACTTTAACGCCAATATTAAATAAAATCACAGTGCAGGAGCCGCCGCATCACGTCATCGGTGAAATTGTTTTCTTTTGAACTACAATAAAATTTAAGTTAAATTATTATTTTTAACATAGTCAGACAAGAATTTTTTTCTGCTTATACAAGCAACAATAGTTTTCAAATGATTTAAAATAGTTGTAAGAATATGTATTTGTTTTTAAATTTGTACCGCAAGGTGTTTAACGCACACGTTGGAATAATTCAAAAAGTGATAAACCAAGACCTGCAATTACCGTCATATCTGAACCTGACACTGAATTTAAGGAACGATTCCCAACGAGAGTCAAAGGGACTCTGTACCGACCGCTGAATCAATCCGAGCCATACTTATACGACGGCAAAAATGAGCTTAACA
>CATKUY010000136.1:0-66313 GCA_949802685.1 Dicyrtomina minuta | reverse complement strand
AATAAAATAATTATAATTGTTAGGACGTCATTTGTGCATGATCCCAATAAAATAATTATAATTGTTAGGACGTCATTTGTGCACGATCCCAATAAAAGAATGAAAATTGTTGGGACGTCATTTGTGCACTGTCCCAATAAAAGAATGAAAATTTTCGGGAAGTCATTTATGCACGATCTCAATAAAAGAATGGTAATTTTCGGGAAGTCATTTATGCACGATCCCAATAAAACTTGACAACGTCGTACCCCACCCCCCCCCCCCCCACCCCCGCTGCACGTATAATGAATTTGCATTGGATGTCATGGGTATGGCCAAACAACCTTCTTGGATATTGATTGTGTTACATGCTAAAGATTACCATTTACGAAACGGGTAATCTGATGACAGGAAGATCATAGGCATAGGGACGTAAAATGACGATGTTTTGATGACGTCATTTATGGGTGACCCCTAATGTACTTGGGTTTGAATTACTAAACCCTTAACTAATCATTAACATATCAGATTAGCTGTATTTGTTGAAAAAGGGAGATGATCATAATTGCTTTTAGTGCTGAATGGAGATGATCATAATTGCTTTTAGCCCAAAAGGGAGATGATCATATTTGCCTCTTCTTCGACGAAATGTTTTATTTCCACGTTTTTGAAATGTACAAAAAAATTTATTAGTATGTTTTTGAAAAGTAAAAATATTCTTTTTACATATTTTTGAAAACTCCAAATTGTTCAATTTACATGCTTTTTGAAAATTTGAGCAGCAGGGGCTGCCTCCGCTGGCCGCATTACATATTCGGCCTTGTTCACAGTGTGTAATAATGCATGAATTATTTTTATTTTACAGCTCACCTTCAATCATCGTTAATAACGCTCATTTACCGAGTCCTTATCTCCCCTGTATGGACAGACCAAATGAGCCGTGAGGAAATTCGTGAGGATTACAATTTATTCAAAAAAGCAAGTGGGGAGTCATTGAGATTTTTCAAAAATGAATTTCCTTCACCAGGTGAAAATTTTAATTTACTTGCTGAACGAATCCCAGATGCTTGTCGAGCCCTGGAAGAACTCAAGCCTAGCTGGTTGAATAAAGAAATCTAACGAGTTAAAATATTATGTATCTCAATATTATGATCTCTAATTTATGATAATATTGTAACTTGCACAATGTGAAGAAATAGGCATTCATAGTAATATTAAATAGTAGTTAGTACATAATAATATCGTCTGTGAAAAACCAAAATGACCCTTATATCCAATTTAAACTACAATCAAAATGAGCTATACGTCATAAAAACAAAATGAAAAACATGCGTAAAATGTTAATAAGTTTGTGAGAAAACGTAATATGTACTATTTTCATGTTTTTCAGCAATGTAAAATGTCCTATTTAACATGTTTTTGAAAATGTGCAAAAATTCATAATTCAGTGTTTTTAAAAAGGTGCAAAATGTTCTAATTCCATGTTTTTAAAAAGGTGCAAAATATCCTATTTAGGTACATGTTTTTGAAAAGGTGCAAAAGTTTCTAATTCAGTGTTTTTAAAAAGGTGCAACATGTTCTAATTCCATGTGTTTAAAAAGTGTACCATTTTGCTTTTACATCTTTTTGAAAACAGCCAAATGTTCTACTTATCTAACTGGTCGCAAGACATATTTAAATATTTTTGTAGATAGTTGACATTGTTTTTAGCTAAAAATGGATATGAGTCATTTTGATTCTTTACAGACGATATGTATATCATTAGTATAACGTAATATTAACGATATAGTAATTTCTGTTTATTTCAGTCTGCTAGCTTTATTTAAAACTTGAATTTCAAAGCAGCTGAATCTTCTAATGCTATAATTTTATAGAGTTTACCAAAACCAAAACCAAAACCAACCGTAAATTCCTGCCCTACCAAAAATGTGTCCAAGACTGATGATATTAAATTGTAGTCTTTAGTTAGTTTTGCATTAGCTTTACATTGATTGTTGTACAGAGCATATTTGTTTATGTTTTCGTAGTGTGTAATTATTGAATACCCACCAGTAATTTCAATAATTTGTTACCCTTTTAGACAATGACTTAACTAGTCTTTTTTTAATAATTTGTCTCATTTAGGTTTCCTCTACTGTTTTGTAAGGTTATGTAACGACTTTCACTGTCAGTTCAACCGGCTAGTACCAAAATTAGTTAAATTAGTTATCATTTATTGAAATTTAGGATGACATGTTTTAGTTGAAGAAGCTCTCAGATTATTATGACGGAAAACTCGTAAATAATATTAATTTTATTAATTCAAACACATTGCAATGTAAACGTATACGTACGAATAATATCACGTGTAAATAGTAATTCCAGTGTAAATAGTAAGATGGTTATTGTGAGTCCTTATTGTTACCGTACTATGTAGTTTGCCTTGTATCGTAAGTTTAGTATTTTAGGCAATATTACCCCATGGTACTAAGGTCCCGTACCAAAGTACATTCGAAAAACAATTTGTACAATTTAATTCCAGAGACACTGCTAATGTATATTATTTAAAAACTGTTTAATTTTCTCTAACACGATATGTCACTTGTTTTAACTAACAGATTAACATTTTCAAGAAACACCATATTCACTTACTATAACGTCGGCGAAGAACCAAAATGACCCACATCCAATGTAAGCTAGAATCAAAATGAGCTATGTCATAAAAACAAAATGAGAAACATGCGTAAAATGTTAATTAAGAGTTTTTTTGAAATGTGAAAAATGTTTTATTTGCTTGTTTTTGAAAAGTGCAAAGTATTTTATTAACTTTTTTTTGAAAAGTGTAAAATGTTCTATTTACATGTTTTTTGAAAATTGCAAAATGCTCTATTTACATGTTTTTAAAATGTTCAAAATGCTCTATTTACATGCTTTTAAAAATTGCAAAATGATCTATTTTACAAGGTTTTTGAAATGTCCAAAAAAATGTTTATTCGCATATGTTTGAAAATTGGAACCCGAAAATGTCCTATTTCAATGCTTTCAAGGCATATTTCAAAATTTTTGTAGATACTGGATATTGTTTTTAGCTAAAAATTGAGATAGAAGTCATTTTGGTTCTTCACAGACCATATTTATTTCTATTAAATTGTGTACGCCTACATCAGGTCGGAAAATAACAAGGATCATTAAAAAAATATTGAGATTAAATTATTCATGTGTAACACTTATCACTAAAATATGCTATAGATAAATTCACTTTTAATTTCAATTATTAGTGGCAATATCAACATCATCTTTAACTACAATGTTGTTCTTGTCTGGGTCTGCTGGGATAGTGCTGCTACTGTCTTGAACTTTATTAGAATTGTTACTTTTCTTCGTATTCTGCTGCTTTTGCTTGTGGCTACGACGATGTGGGTAATGAAGCCCAATATCTAGACCTGTTCGGATTTGCGTGTAGAGACCATACGAGCAGATTCCAAAGTAAAGGTAGAGAATTATCAAAAATATTATAACTAGTATAGGGAACACATTGTGTGAAATGACATCGTGGACCGTCAGCACAATTAATAACAATGCAATGAAGCTATTCATACAGGTGTGGATTATACAGAGTGCAGGTTTCCGCTGAAATAAAACAATTATAGAATGTAATGGAAGAGAAAATTGATTTGTTGTTATAAATTATCAACCGGTACCGTTGCCGGAACTGGTAGCGGTGTGTCTCATTATGACTTTGATAGCTAATATAGGAAAAATTGGAGTTAACCCAACGGACAGCCAGTAACAGAATTCCTCCAGCCATGATACTTGCCATGATAATTATTATCAAACAAATAATAAATACTGAAAAGGATCATTAGAAATTTTAATGTTATTAAATTTGCTGCAATTTTTTAATTTTCACTGTATTTACTATTTTAGCGTTGTGTACTTAAGAGCATTAAGGATTTTATTTGTTGATTCTGATTTTGTGTCGTGTGTAAAGTATTACCAGTAAAAAAACTTAAGTTTGAGTTTGGATTTGGATACTTTACACCGGAAGTGCCACTTTCTATTTGGACGGAAGCCTCGTAAATTATTGCAATCATCACTATTAATATCCAAAGCACCTGAAAATTTAAGTAGTTACATTATTTTAAAAAATAATTATGAATGAATTAATTAGTTTATGAAATATTTAATATATAAATTACAATATAAAACCTGTATGTAAATTATAGGATATTTTTTCAGCTTGTGTAAATTGCTTGTTCTTACAATTTCAATAATGCCAATAGCAATACAATTTTTTCGAAGGTTACATCCGCGTATACAACAAAACCAACATGGGTTTAAAGCGATGAGTCTCGTGGACCACTCACGTGATGTACTTGTTGTCCCTTGGGACAGGGTTGTTCCATCAATTATTGTAGTTTCTCCAGCTTTAAGCGAAACTTCGACTGCTTTGTCTTCCATGGTTTTTAGTTTTTAGTAACGTGCAAAAAATGTAGTTAGTGAGTTTATTTATTTCAAAAAGGTTCTACTTACTGTATTGGAGACCGGCACCGGCACCCGTCTCTTCTGTTCTGGTGATTTTTATTTTGACATTAATTTTGAGGTAATAATCATTTTTTTATCTGATAAGATGACTGCATTACAACTATAGCTAAACGTTTTGCTTAAATAAATAATTTAATTATTTATAAAGTTGCAGTTTGAAAAGCTAAAAAATAATTTTTTTTATCCTATTACATTTTTATTTTTCGTATAGAATTATTTTTTTTTAAACTTGATAATTTTAACAGATTTTTCAGTGCATTTTGCCAATAACCTGAACCTTATATTATCTCAAAAAACAATAATGCTTAAATGATACCTATTGCTCTAAACTGCCTAGGCAAAATTTGCAAGTACTTGTATGGCGGAACTTTTATTATACTGCCGATGCCGACTGGATGCTGGCTGTGCTGTGCCTGTTTCAAATATATTTATTCATTTTATTCTACAAAAATAGGGCTAATGTAATACTATTTTAACTGCAATACATTCGGAGCTCACATATCGTCTGCAAAGAACCAAAATTACCCATATCCAATTTAAGGTGGAATCAAAATGAGCTATGTCATAAAAACAAAGTAAGAAACATGCGTGAAATGCTAATTCAGAGTTTTTGAAAAGCGTAAAATGTTCTACTTACATGTTTTTGAAAAGTGTAAAATGTTCTGTATACATGTTTTAAAAAAATGTAAAATGTTCTACTTACATGTTTTTAAAAAGTTTAAAACGTTTGATTTACATGTTTTTGAAAAGAGTAAAATGTTCTATTCACATGTTTTTGAAAGGTGCAAAATGTTCCATTTACATAGTTTTGAAAATTGTATAATGTTTATTTAAATGCTTACATGACATATTTCAGTATTTTTCTAGATAGTGGATAATGTTTTTAGCTAAAAATAGATATGAGTCATTTTTGTTCTTTACAAACGATATTTCCCTACATAGTGCGATTATAATTCTCAAAGTGTATTTAGATGGTTTATTATTAGGTATTGAAGTTTATGCAAAACCAATGACATTTATTAGACTCAAAATTCAAATTTATTGTTAAATATGATATTATAAAGCAGTAAGTATAGCTATCCGTACAATATTACGTGCTAAGTTAGGACGTGTGGCTTTAAATAAAACCACACGATGTTTTGGAAATGAACCGAAATCCAGTTTAATGGTAGATTGACATAGTGCTTAACAATACTGATTATGAATAAAATAATAAGGAAATAAATTAAGATAATCATTGTGTGTTTATATATCATAGATATATCATATCAAGAACGTATATTTTATGAACTTTAGCGTAAGACTTGAAAAGATAACACTACGCTAAGCTACAACAATTATTGCATTTAAAAATTAAAATATTCTCAGATCACAATACAAGTAAACCCACAACTTGGTTGAGTACAAAATCCACAAAATTTAAAATAGATTCTCTTTCAAAATATTGAAAGTTGCCAACTTTGATCCCTTTAATTTTTAAGGAATCACACAAAGTGAAAATTCGTTTCTTTTCTGACTCTACCGCAAGTTTGGCTGAAGTCATTTTCATTCCTTGTAAAGCTTCATTCAACTTGTCTGGGATTGAATATGCTTTTCCAAACATAAACACATAAATCAAATTTAACTCCGTTCCTAATAAAAGTCCAAAAATCCCAATCACCGGCTCTGTGCTGTAGTACTGGATTGCAAAAAATACTGCAATAACAGCGCCAGACATACAGACTATGTAATTTGATAAGATATATATTGCTGGAGAAGGATAGATTAAAGTAATTTGTGAGCAATTTAATTGTTCGAATTCGTCTGGAAATTTCGTTCAACTGGTGTAATAATTCTGCTTGAGATATTTTTCTGAAATAAAAAAAATATTCAAACTAACGTTATAGCTTAAATTAACTTTAAAACGATCAATATAAAAAACTCCTTACCCTGCATTGTGCCCGCTAATTATCATGTTGACTTCATTTTTAATCGAATTACTTTGAGAAATTAATCGATTAATAAATACCATCGGGAGCCCAATTATGTAATATCCATAACAGAGCAGAATCCCAAAAAGAATAAAATCAAACAAAAGTAAAATATATACTGCCAGAGTGCTTTCACTCATTCCAAAAATATCAAGATAAATAAAATATGAATAAACTGAAATTTTTGGATCGTAGAGATACATGGGGACTGCAACAAAGTTTACTCCTAAAACTGTTCAAGGTAAATATTTCATTAGTAGTTGCCGGGGATTTATTTTTGGAAAAATTCTACACGTTTTTTGTTTGTTGATGGAGACATGTTCCGGGTCCGGGGTTTGTATTAAGACTTGGGTAAGTGTTACATTTAAATCAGGCCACATGAGAAATGAAATTGTGACACCGGCCGCAAATGCAGCTGAATTAACTGAGCAAAAAATACTAATCAAAAAGTAGTAGGATTTGTGATATGGCTTTGGAAATTTTAAAACTTGGAATAAGGCTACAATACAGAGGACAGCTTTTGCCCAACCTAAAAATAACCAGAAATAACATTGTGCTAGTTTCAATGAAGAGACTTGACTTGTGACTGTTCGTGTTGATGGTGATGCTAACGTCGTAGCAGTGGTTTTGGTTTCTTTTTTCGGACCTACGTTTCTACTTTTAGTTTGGGTTTGGGGGAATTGAAATGGAAAAATATTAATTATGGAAAAAATTTTGTAAGCTGCCAAGTTCCAGTGCAAATCCTGTCGTTTTGAGACAAACATTTTGTAACAAAATATTGTAGACTTGCGATTTTTTTAAATGCTGATTATTTTCTGTCAAAATAATAAAAAGTTTTTATTATGTAGCTGTATGAAGGGTCTTTTATCTTTTGCCTTTCGTTGATAGAGTACCAACTACTAACTTGTGAATAAAATAATTTTAGTCTGCTTATGTAATATTATTCCAGTATGATAATAAGGTCACTCACGCGCCAGGAGCACACGGGTATAATTTTTTGGGAATTATAATTAAGGCAAAAGTAGAGCGGACACTATAGTTAGTTTATTAAGGTATTTACTTTTAATAAAATTATTGGCTGAACACTTATTAAAAGCGGAACTGAGCCTTATATGTTATATAATTGTCTATGAATGTTATACTTTTTATAATACTCATCAAGAAAAGTAAATTATTTAAATACGCGAACCCAAGTTTTTCTTATACGAGTGCCTAATAAAATACAATAACTTAATAACTATTTTATATACCTAATATAGTTCGATAATAATGAACAGGTTTATCTTACTTTTGTGAATAAAAGTACCTGAACTCAGCTTGAACTATTCGACAGCTGGTAATTAAAATTCTGAAATTAATTACAGCATTCTGAAGTGTGTCTTTTGTGTCCTACGTGTAATTATTTATAGAAAGGGGGATTTTTATATTTTAAAAAGGTAGTAATTAAACGACAATTCCAAACTTTTAATAAGTTATATTTATGTATTTTTGCATAACCATTCAAGCCACAGTCACAATATCTATATCGATATCTAGCTCTAGCATAGTTATATAAACCTAGGGTTGGTTTTACATACAAGAATATTTAAATTAGACAAGAAATCCCTGGCTGTGGTAATGTAGGCTTTCTCCCCACATCAAATAAATTTTTTTTTTAGAAAAATAATCGTGTTAGAGGTTGAATTCCCGTACGGTTTTACTACCGTACAACACCGAGCCGTAAACGAATAGCAGTGGTCGAGGATTGAAGCCGGGTCTGAGACTGTAAATTTCGTTACAGCCTGCAGTCCTAACCGCTCACCCAAGCACGATTAAATGATTAACATAAAATATAAAAGCAAGTAAAGTCCACATAATAGATTACCTCCTACATAATATTTCTAATTATTACTCACTACATACGGTAAGTGGAATATTCATAACATTGAATATTTAAGTAGCTATACAAATAGCAAAATCATTACTTTGCTAAGGTGAAATAGTTATGACAAGGTTTTTTGAGTCTGGGAAACTCATATCATAAAGTATTACCTCCGAAGAGATAAACAGTGTAGCACAAGTGACGAGTAGTGGAAGAATATAATATGGGTCAGCCAGGGTCAAATCTGTAAACCATAACTTAATTACCACCTATGTCTTCATGCTTTCAACTGAAGATTTACCACAACCCACAACTCCATGAAATACTGTCCAAGCGCTGCCTAAAAGAAAACACAGAGACGATAAAATAATATATTTATTAATAATATGACGTCACTAAATACAACGTAAGAAAACAGTTCTGCTGTTTTTAAACTAACCGTTTATAATTGATAATTAATAAAAAAGCAATCCATGTGGATTGTATTTTGGGTCCGATTTAAGTATTTAATTTTAATTTCATTTCATTAAATTATTTTTTAATCCTTTGTGAATGTCAGTTAACAAATTAAAGTTTCATTTGTGTCATATGCATTATGACACAATTTACATGTACACGCAACGTAAGCTGTACAAACCTATAATTAGGTATTACACATAATAGTTAATTATAGTAAAAATGTTTCATAAGTTATAAATGGACTTACATATAGAATTTATAGGTGAAAGGGTACAAAGACCGAGACGATCTAACGCGGTAGCCTCCTATTTCCTCACCCACAGTGACCCGTTGAGTCTGGTTGGATGAACTTCGGTTAAATCGACCCAATAAATAAATTATTATTATATTATATAGAATTTAAATTAAAATAGAAAAATCCGGCGCTTCGCGCCAGATTTGTCCACCGTGGGCCCGAAGTAGATGCTGAGCTTACAGCAAGTTGATTTCATCATTGAAAAAATTGCTTTTGTAGTACGGTTAACAAAGTCCTAACTTAACCTTAAGCAGTTACCGCTAGTGAAAACGGGCTGAGTGCGAGCTATGTTGGCACCAGTGGGCTAAGTAAAAGCTCTGCTGCTCCAAGCACCTACGTTCAGAACCAAGTGTGTATATCAATGGAATGACGTTCTGGACACCCATTTTTAACATCATTCAATTTAGGCAATGCGTAAGTAGTTGTCTGTTATTTTAAGCATATTCGTTTACATAATTCATAACCTAATGACATAGGGGATCTTTATAATGGTAGTATGTATATAACCTGAACCTCAGTAATGGACGATCCCCGTATGGGTATTATTAAGATCTCATGTGAAATATATCAGAGTACCTAATTCTTGAACTAATAAAAAAGAGGGTCTCTAAAGTGGTAATTTTTAAATAAAGTCATTTATGCAGGATCCCCGTATGCTGCTCCAGTTAACTGGTAACTGTCGAAAAACTATTCATGCGATCTCGCCCAAAAACTATACAGCACTGCGCGGGCGCTTTTTGTAGCGTTAAAAAATATTTAAAGAAATTAGGTTGAAAACTGCGACCGTTCTCGTACGATCTACAGACATTGGGACAGACAGACGGACGGACAAAACCATTTCAATAGATGCTTATGAGCTAAAGCTCAGCATCTAAAAACGCAGAAGTTTTCTCTGCTCTGGACTCTCTCCCCACCTGTTGTAGGAGACATAAACATTACCTCTACTTCTACTTATATGTATATAGCGATCGGCCGGCCATTTTACAATATGGCTGCTTAGCATTATTAGCCTCCCCCCCCACCTAGGACAAAATCCTTGATCTACCACTGATTACTTGTCTTACCGTTGCCGTACCTTCCTACATAATTAAATTTTCACAATAGCATAGCCGAAAATCTATTTAGTAAATAAAAAGGCAATTTTAAAAATAATTTTTAAATTAATTGTAATGTATTTGCATGCAGAAATATACAAATGAATTATTAATGTTAGGTTATATTCGTACCAAATTTGACACTTTAATCGACTAATATTCTGCTACGTGTTATACACTATACTATACATTTGAGTTGCATTTTAATCTATTACCAATTTGTAGGATTTTCATAATTTTCTGTAATATTATAACATGATGAATGATTCACTGCATCTACTGTGTCGTTTAAATCCAATCCGTAATGAATTGTAAATTTTACAACGTACAGAGTCTTGAGTTCTTACAAGTGTCTTTATTAAAGTGACAAATCGTAAAATAAAAATTTAACAATTTGTTTACTAATCCTTTTCAAGTGATTTAAATAAAACGTGTTGCAGCTTGCCCCACTCATTCATTATCTTAAATGCATTCGTAATCAATGATAATTCAGAATCGTAAATACTCCTAAAAATCAAAGAAAAGCATATTTAATACATATAAAAACTTGGCTATTAGATTACATACATACACTCACATGGGAACCAACCTTACTTGAAACTACAGAATAAATCGAAACTACTCGGAACGTATGGTACCTGTATAAGTGACTTCTGCTCGTAAAGTCGTTCGACTGCAAAATTCCTTGTTCAGGCGCAATCAAATTCAAAAATTTTGATTTTTTCGAAATTCGCTGCGCTCTACCTCCCACAATTTTTGTCCAGTTTTCATAAAATTTGAAATACAACATCTTTATACGCTTATCTAAAAAATCATTTCAGGATTTTTGAAAATTCAGTTTCAATAGTGGGCCTCAGAAATAAACGTGTCAAACTTTCTCAAATTAATCTTAATAATTGTCGGCAGACAATATTGTAAAAATCTTATTCTCTTATTAAAAATAAATTCTTTCATTTTTAAATGATAACTCAAGTACGCCTAATGGGGAAATCTGTTATACGCTAAAAAGGTAAATCAGAGTCCTTTTTTAAGTGAATTTCACTGTAATTGATTATACAAAAGTTACCTATATTACAAGGAATTCCACTGAAAGTTTAGAAAAAACACTATGCATTTTTTGTTTTACTATTTACAGCCTTTCATATAAGTCACGTTATTGTATTCCCGCAAATCCAAAATATAAAACAATACAAATATATTCACGGTATTGGGTGAAAATAAAAAGTAAACGAAAACATGGTCAAATTGATAGATTGATGATAGTCAATACGGCTAATGCTGTGAGTATATAAAAAATACAAATAATATAAACAAGGTTGCATATCGCCGCTGAAGGAGCATTTTTGCCTGAGTCAATTTCTTTCTTAAAAGCACTTTTGCCCAAGTCCACCGAGCTGTGCAGGTTTGAACAGGAATTGCATGGACTTGGGCAAAAGTGCTTTTGAAAAACGGATGGACTTGGGCAATAATGCTTTTGTTTCTGGACTGGACCTAGGCAAAACTGCTTCTTCACCGGCGATATAGTAATGTCTGTAGTGTGTCTAGCCGACGGACGTGTTTTTTCTGTGCTCGTAATTAACCATTAAATTCTGTTAGTTCTAGTGATAATCTACCATTAAGTGATATATTATACGCTGCTCTGTCAATTCATCTTTCAAATAAGGCTAACTGTATGTTAAAATTAACTAGAATATAAGTTTAATATCCATTTAAACATTTTGTAAATTTTTCTCGACCGCGTGGTGATTTCGACGGAAAATGGAGCGGAGTGACGCCACGCCCCACCGCGAAACATCGTGCAATTCAAAACCGAAGACCGAACCGACCGACGACCGACGTCAACATCAGCCTCCTCAACAATAACAATAATTGTAACTTTGCTAGCAGCTTCAAATTGTGTGTCAACCTAAATTCAAACTTGATTCATTCATACTTTCAACTTAACATAACTGATCGGAATAATTAAATCACGTAATATTAAACACCACACGACGTCGGTTTAATTATAGACACACTACAGATTGCAGACCATACCCTCTTAAACCTGTGAATGATAAACTGTGCTGTAATATTTGTGTAAATATTGGAGAGCTGTATAGGGTGCTCAAAATCCCTTGCCCAGTTTAATTTAGTCTGGGGTATCAAAACTAAAATACACAAAAATAGCATAGTTTGCCATATAAAAGGTGGGTCCATATCTCATAATATATAAGTTATTTTTTTCCCCTTTAAAAGGGGTTTTTTTAAATCTGATATTTCATTAGACTACTTTTATGCGTTTTTTTATATAAAAATTCAAAACATAGGTTACAAAGTAAGTACTTAGTCTATTACTATTACATTGTGCAAATGTCAATTAGTTAATCTTTTAACCGCAGCGCTGTTTTTCTGATGCGCGGGCTCCTTCATCTTTCCCAACCTAAATTACTTTAGACTAAACCTACTTTTAGTATATTATACGTTTAAGTACAAAATTGTCTATCACAACGCACTATCTTCGATAGTGACAATACATTTATTTGTGTCATGTTCGTGTATGTGCTATTTAATTGGATTCTTGAAATAAAACCCAGCATAATAATAATAATAATGATATGAAAAACTATGCCACCTATTCATACTCTTAATTTTAAGCTACTAAACTGTTAAAGGAAATTTTGTAATTTCAATCTAAAACGTGTAGCCGAGAGGAGTGTTTTACTGTTTGGAAAGTTTAAAACCATTTTTAAATAAATAAATACATTTAATACATCATTAATATAACACGAAGGCTTCCATACTAATCCATACATGAACTTACTAACACCTGTCGATGACGAAGAAGTAGGATATGGCTGGCAATAAAGAATTTAATTCGAAAAGGAATAAATTATCTACGAATGTAAGTTGGCTGTGTGTCCCTGATTTTGCACGAGTAACCTTGTCGTGTTATCAAATTGTTTTGAACATATATGCTTTTTGGTAATTATTACATGATGTCAAAACATTATTACTTCTATTTATTGCACACGGCAACCAACGTCTATAAAACTAAATTTCACAAATTCAGGACCTGAATAAACAACTAAAATTACCATTAACATGTTATAGCCCCTTTATGGAAATGTAGTCATGTAGTAAATATAGATTGTTCTATTGTGTACTATTTAAATAGAATTTTCATCATTGTTCACGTCCTTTTCATCTCGTTAGCACAACTAATATGTATTCTCATTTTCCAAGGACCCAGAAAATGTAAAAACTTCTCAGAATACGGAAGGTTCCAGAAAATAAAGTTCCGGATACGGGATGGTTTATCGCATTCATAAAAATATTTAATGTAGAATACTTAATCACATTTTGCCAGAGTTCAACATTTTACGGGTCCGTAAACATTTGTATACCATGTACTGTGCCTCAATCAATTTTAAAACACCTGGAACAATGTAATCATTATTTATTTTTTGGTGGCATAATTTTCATAGAAGCAGGAATGCAGTGTGTTTTTTAATTGTCACTACAGGCCGCGTAATGCATGATTTCCACCAAATTACATACCCAACCAATAAAAAAAATGTTCTGTGTTTTTTATGTTCTCCCTTTATGGAATATAATTTTAAGGATTCAGATTGCAAATATAAAGACTTGGTGAAGCAACTGTTTTTGCTTTACTTCATCACACACATCTGAGAGCTGCCTTAGATCGTTAGAAAAACAAAAGTTTAAATAAAAAAACATCCTAAAATTGCTAAAAAAAAGCGGGCAACACAAATTCTCAAAAATCTTTGTTTTTTTGAAAATGAATTATTTACGGCATTTGATCTTTGCCTTAATTGCTTGCTACATTGCACTAACTTCAGTTAAAGCAGAACCTAATAACTTTTTAGTCGCAGCTAATGTGGTTGCTTTAACTGAATTTCAATTTCAAAATCACACGCAGGGTAAGAATAAAATAATATTACTTGTAATTCATTTTTTAAAAATATATTATAACAATGTTAGTTTTAAAGCCACTTTTTATAGACACAAGTTTAATTTTTTCATTAGGATTTGCATTTTTATTACTAATTTATTAACGTTTTTATTTTTTATTTTCAGATGTCAAACGCATTTTACAAGGTTTGGATAATTTCTTTGTGGATCCAAATATGGGAACATTGAGCGTTTATGGCCGGCAAGCGTTTTCCATTGCTGTTGGGCAAACACAAAAAAAGAACAAAATTTTTCATCCAATCATTGCCTGTGGGACCCTAGGGAGAGGAAAAATTGTTGGAATGGGCGATTCAATATTTCTAAATGTGAAATATCCTTATACTCCCAATGGTCATTCAAGTCAAAGACTTCTTACCTTTAACACAGTTCAGTGGGCATCTTCAAAAGAAGCTCCTTTAAAAAAACTCCACATTGGTTTTTATCGTTCCTGCTGCACTTTTTTAAATAGCTTCTTTAGGCACAGGAAATTAAATACTTCAAATATAAAACCTAATACCATAATTAATCCATCCGTCCTGGCTGAATATGATGTTATTGTTATTAATACTGAGTTTTTTTCACATGAAATTCCAATTATATTGGAATATGTACGAAAAGGGGGGATTCTTATCATAGGACAATCAGCACGGGGTCAGCATTCATCCGGACATTTTGGCTTGAGTTATCCTGCTAATATAATTTCTTCCCACGCAGGATTTGTGTGGAAGAACAGTAGCGAAATCCTGATATTTGATGAAAAATACAAAATCCCCACTTTACCAAATCGTTTGCAGTACACACATTTCCTGGATGCATGGAGCATAATTAAAGATATACCAAAGGGATTTAATGCAACGATAAGACAAGCTTGGGCAACGGTGGAGTCTGGTCTAGTGTCCATTCCACCAAACGATCCTTTCTGGGAAGAAAATCTTCCATTAACTCAAACATTGCACAAGGTTTTAAAAATGGCTATTTCTGCCCAGTTAATTTAAATGCCAACACCATGTCATGATACATTGTACTACTTTAGTTAAATTTTGCTGTGCACATGCCAAATTTTATTATTTGAAACATTGCTTTTAATTATTTAAGTTAGTATCGCGCCTTCAAATCTAATAACTTATTTGACTTTGAAATTTACCAAACATATACAACAAAGCATATAAACTTTTTCAATTATAACCATTTTTATCTTTTGATCTAGATTTAGCAATGTAATATCTCATAATTGTTAGTATTTAGTAACGACAATTTGACTCCAAAATTTAGTGTTATTTTTAGCACATTGTATTATTTAGTTAGTACTCTATATTGCAATGTTTATATTATTATATACTTTAGTTATAAATAGTTATATGTAAATATCTATTTGTAAATATCTAAACAATGTTGTATGGGCTGCGGCCAAATCGACAAAATGAATAAATTATTATTATTATAATTATTATCATTATTATTATATATAGTTATATTAGCATAGCCACAAAAAAGCCATATTTACCTGTGACGACCAGTTACAGCTTAAAAACACAGCGTAGGTAATTATACATTTTGTGATCTAAACATACATGAATTATACAAATTTAACATAAAAAAAATTTATATTTAAAAGTTGTGCATTGTAATATGTACTAACTACGTGGCACTCTGTTATCCTACCTATAAGATAAGCTTGTATTAACTTATCACAATAATTGCAAGTATAATAAGCAAATTTAAAAACAAATACCTAAGTGAATACATGGAGTTTTACAGCTTCACTAAAACAAATATATTTAGCTAAGGTACGCTATAGAATGTTATTATAACAATGTTTGATCTATTAAAACTCGTCGTATGCACAGCAATAGATAACTTACATAGCACAACGTTTATTCACTTAAGCATAATATGATGAATGTAAGTGCTTCCAAATTTTAATATTGTCAATATATGCAGATTAATTAGTACTCGTAATTCATGTTTTAACATATCCCTATCCCTATAAAAAACTTGTTAACTTGTATTTTTAAGTTTTACCAAATGTCTAAATTGTGCAATAAAATTAAATTCTATCATGAGCGACATACCAATATATGACAGATTATTTGAATAATAATAATATTGTAATAATGTAAAAATATTATGTTTATTTGTTTATTATAATATAATATAATGTAATAATATTAAATGATAATTTTTTATCCATTTAAATATTTATCATAAACAAAATGTTGAAGAATCTGTTAACGAAATTATTGGATAGCTATTTCACATTCCAACCTTGTGATCTCCACAAATTCGACCTAGTTACAGCAAAAATTTTAATATGTTTCCATATCAATGCGTCTATCATTTCTGGTTTCTATATACGCAGATCGTTGGAATAATTAAACAATCTCCTAAATGCTTCATTTATTATAGAATTCAATTAGATAATTGTGTTGTTTGCACCATTGTGTATTGTTGAATGGCAGAACCCAAAACATGCAATAGCATAATGAATGAGAATGAAATATAAATTAGTCGTAGTATTTCATGTGACTGAACACACTTATTTTCAAATACTTGATTTACGAAGCAACAGGAAAAGCTCAACTTTTATACAACAAGGCCTAACAACTAGCTTTGCTTAGAAAAATTATACAAATAAAAAAGGCACCAAACAGCGCATATTTAGTGTTTGACTGGATTCATATCTATATTATAGAGCATAAACAAAATGATTAGACTTTCTACTTACCTGGAAATTTGTACGTTGTACGTTTTAATGATTTTGTTCCAAAATTGTGTAGGGACCAAGTTTGCTTGTGTCTACGATGCCGATTGTCCTGACAAGAAGTGTTGTAAATATTCAAACCCAAAGGAAGAAAAAATATTTAATTTTTTTCAGGCGCAGTCTAGTTCTGAAAATAAACCAGTAGACGTATTCGCGGCTGATCCTGATACACTTGTTTTAAATTCTTCTTGTGTTAATTGCAAGGATTTAGGAAGAGCGTACGGTTCATTCAAGTCAGCAGCTACTCCCGAAGATGGGTTATTCAAACAAAGATGTAATTCCGACAAGTATTGCAAACCAGACCCACTAAATCTTTGCTGCGGTAAACCAAACGAACGGGGATTTTTCGACAAGAATGATGAATCTCTAGGAATGTGCTCGGAATGTTTCCGACTTGAACTTGGATCACGTTTATGATTGATTATCGTACTAAACTTTGTACTTCGACGGGTGATGAATTTTGAAATTTTGTATTTATATTTGACACATACAAATTTTTTATTGTTCTGAAGGCTAATGACGTTTATGTAATAACGTTCTCTGTATCCTTGATTTTAGAATACGCGGATTACGACAAGAAACCTTTAAAATTTATCTGGACGAGAGCGGAACATCAACTACACAACTACACCTTCAAATTTCAGGCTTAAAATTTTATATTTATTTACTCATTCATTAATTGCAGGTATAAAACAATTTTAAAAAACTTATTACGTTGAAAGGCACTGGAGTAAATTATAAATCACTAGTTTAATAATTCGAAATGGACCCCATAACAATTTTAAATTTGTTAAACATTTAATATTCGTTTCTTTTAAATCATGAAATAAAAAATAAATTGTTGCACAATATTGTGAAATAATATAGGACATTTTACTGCTTGTGCTTTGTCTAATTATAAATTTATGTTTTTGTTCCCTGTAAATTCTTATTGTAGCATATTTTTTATTTCTTGCAAGCAGGCATATAAGAACCCAAAAGTGCATTTTTTACTGCAGTCCGCATCGTAGTAAATGTACTCCGCCCTAAAAAAGTCCCTATGTAGTCCCTGGAAGTCCCTGTATAGTTGCTTTATAGTTAATTAAAATTTTATCAATTACCAATGAACAAAACGTTTTACTGACTCGAATTCGTTTTTTCTAAAACTTATTTAAATAGATAGGACACTAATTTTACATGCTGAGCTTTAGCTCATTGAGTAACTAATGAAATATGGTTTTGTCCGTCCGTCTGTGTGTCTGTCTGTCTGTCCACCTTTTGTATTTTGTACGCTACAGGTCGTACTTTTGAATTGATCTTGATGGAACAAATTTTAATCGCTCACAAATGCGATTCAGGTGTGCTATATAGTTTTTGGGTACACACCATTGTATAGATTTTTTGGAATGAGCAGTTAACTGGACCAACTCTCAACGTTTTTTACTTTCAGTTTCGGTCACGTATAAAATCCGACAAAATGTCTGTCTCTCCTACCGCCAGTTAGTAGTACGCTGTACGTTGCATTTCCTAATCGGTTAAACTAGAACAACTTTTAGACACTTGGGAATGCGAGGGACGTGTGTTGTATCTTTTATAATAAGGATCACACTGATCGTTTTTCCACAATTAGTAGTTATATGAAGCAACTCCGAAATTTTTCCTTATACATTGTGAGGGATCGTCCGTTAACGACGTCTTTCAAAAATATCATAATTTTAAGTACCCCCCTCCCTTTTAATTATTTAACAATTTTTAGAAGCTGAGTACATAATGACGTCCTTAAGTGTTACAGATATTCAGGGATCGTCCATAATGACGTCTAATACCCACAGTTCTAACATTAAATTTTTTTCCAACCTATTTTGACTACATGTCACCTATTTACCAATATATGTTATATATACTCAGGGATCGTTCATAATGACGTCCTTCAAATATCATGGTTTTTAGTACCCCCAGTCCCAACATTAAAGTTTGTTCAAACCTATTTTAACTAAATGACACGGACTTACCTATATATATGTTATAGATATTCAGGGATCGTTCATAATGACGTCCTTCAAATATCATAGTTTTTAGTACCCCCAGCCCTAACTTTAAATTTGTTTCCATAATAGGTCCATAATATAACGAATTTTCGTAGGTACAAAGTATTACACAATTTAATTTTGAGATCTGTATCGCATATGAGAATATGATCGCTATGAAAAAATACCATACCTAATATTTTATCAATACCTATCCACACACTGACTCTATATTTTACTACTTGCAAAAGTGCTAAAAAAAGCTGATAATATTATAATAGTGTAAACAAAATAAGAATGTACAGAGAGTTCGACAGGTATGTATTGACGAAATAGAAGCATATCGTAACATATTGATGTATCTTTTTTATTTTGATATTTATGAACAAAACTTAAATTCATAACGAGCAAGCGTGGATTCAAATTTCACAAACACAAGATTTACACTACTTATAAGAAGGATCTTAGGACGTAATGGCGTCGTGCACATATTGCGTATACACTTTTTTGACTTTTTTGCACTCCCCCTCCCCCCTAAGTATACAATAAAGATCAGCGCCAATACCCACCCTCCCCCTATATTCGTATACAGTTTGCATACTATTGTACCATAAGCCAAATAAATTTATTAAACTAATAAAATAGCCAAAAAATGTATAGAATTTGAAATTATCATAGTTTGAAAAGTTGTAGCCAAATCAAATACTATTTAGATTGATCAGATGTCCTACTTGTCAGAGACATACCCTTCCCGTCCATATTCGACAGATCGTAAAAAAATTAACGCCTAACAAATTTCGTCAGGACACTTTTCTCAAATATAAGAACTTGACCCCAAAATTTTGGGTCACAGGTTAAATATAAAATCGCATTTTACCCCACAAAATAATTGTATACCACTTAGAATTTGCTGCTGATTAACACGGTGGTCTTTCCTTCAAGGTTCAATTTTTTATCCCACTCTGAGCCAAAGGTGAAAAGTTAAAATAATTACTAATTTTTTTAAGTAACTTTTTACGATGCAAAATTTGCTACACCGTGGTGATTTTACTTTGAGGAAAAAACTAATTTTTGACCCTATTTTTTGGTCACGTCAAAGTTTAAGATAACCAAAAATTAGAGCCACAAATTAGTTTTTTGACAAAATTAGGGTCACCGCGTTAATCAGCAGCAAATTAAACACCAGATATGTGAATTTCATATAAATCCATTGTTGTTCAAGGGTTGACCTTTGACTCGAAATTTAGGTCTAATATTTGAGTAAAGTTCTTTTGCAAAAGTAGTTAGGCGGTAAATACTGGACAATTTAAGTTATTTTTAGGATAATCTAACAGGAGTCCAATTTTCCACACTATTTAAACTGTGCCATGTTTTTTGGAAAAAAAATGTAGAGAAAGCGATTTTTTATACTAGCATAAAAATACATAATTCACTAATAAACTAAAAGTTTATTTTGCGCTTTATAATGAAATATATAAAATCAAAGAAAATAAATAATAATTAACTAAATTCTTTGGAATTTGAGTATTTTGTGTTGTATTCGTGATCAAGTGCTCTAACCTCCCCCCCCCCTGCGTTTCATAGTATACAAAAGTATCAGGCACCGAGACTCCCTCCCCCCCTTATTTTGTGTACGCAATATGTGCACGACGAAATACAAGACTACGAGTGGCTGGCTATAGCAAAGCTGTCGAGAAAGTCAAAACAAAATAATAGTGCAACCGTCACCAGTCAGTCACCACGCTTATTAAGTTCCTTACTTGAGTATGTCATTTTAGTTTACTTTCACATTTCACTTATTTAATATTTTTGATACTCATACAGAATACAGACAACAGAGACTTTGGCAACTAATTATTTATGGCATAAATAGAAACTTGTTCAAATATTTTGATACATTGAGAGTAAACTCAAGGAAGCAATAACCAAGAATACTGATATTCTAAGATGTCAAATACTCAAGCAAAATAATTCGAGATAAAATAAGAGCAGGCGCAATATTTAATTGTTTAAAGAAGCACCATTCAAAAGAATGTACGAAGAAGCCGGAGCCACGGCCACATGGTTGTGGTGCATGTGAGTGTGAGAGAGCAATAATAACAATAATAATAATATTGCGAATAGGAATTTATTAGAAGGAAAAAAAAGTGATGAAATAAATCACCTGGCCAATGCATGTGGTACATACAAACTCGTGCCCAATGCTGTCTTACCGCACATGTGATTAAAGGGGATCTATGTATAATCATAATTGCTAATTGCTAATTCTCTATCATCAAAATCAAACAATCAAACAGAATCCAACTAAACATAAAACATTACATAGAATGGTTATAGCTACTCTAAAAATGCTTACTAGTTAGACTAACGGTTAATTAGACAAATTTTATCCTCTTTTTATAGCATTCATAAGACCGGAATAATCGGCAGTGTTCGAACCTCTTCCACAAATACATATATAGTGGTGGAAGTGCACTCTGACGGAGGCAGGAAACGAACTCTGAAAGTTGGAATAGGGACGGTAGGTGAATTAAGGGAAACTAAGGGATGTAAATGAGAGTTGGAGGGAAAAAGGAGCAGGACAAAAGATTGTAGCTTCTGGCAAAGACGCCATTCCAAAAATTAGTGTTGTTGGTAGTAGCCAGTGCCAGTAGAACAGTCAGTCTCCAGCCAGATTTTCAAGAGGAAGCAGAAGGGATAAGACTTGTCCGTAGTCAGGAGTCATTAGTGGTAGTCTTTCTTTTCATTTTCCCGTTTCATTTCTTGATTCCTAATTTCAGGGTCTTGTAAAATTATAGAGTTTACTTTAATTTAACTTCTTGAGTTTCCAAAACCAGTTTTCAACATAAAACGAAAGGTCAATTCGAATTTAGTTGACTGGATAATTAAAGGAATATAGAGTGTCAGTTTAATTTCGAAGTTCGTTCCCGTGTTCCGCAGTGTAAGCCGTGACAGAAGGTAACAATAATATTGATTGTGATTAAAATTATATATACTAACATTGAGTATTCGTAGTAGTTGAAATGTAATGTAATCGTAAAGATGGAATCTCACATTCATTAATATGTCGTAAATATTCAAGTATTAGTATGTATGTAATGTATGGAAAATGTATGTGCCTAATCCGTGTATGAAATGAATGCAATAGATTAAAATAAGCCATAGACCATAACCACATGAACAGCATTTATCATAATTATTTATTTCAGTATTCATAGATATTTATTTTACCCGGTAATAATACTTAGGAATACATACGTGGCAAGATTGAACTTAAATATATAATATAGGTACGAGCGCGCCGGCATATTATATACGCACTAGCCATAAATAATTGTTGATTTAATGCTTTCATATGCGCGTGGTAAAATAGTCAAAGTAACATTCAGTGTATTCGGAGTTTAGGGAGGTGGAAAGGAATAGATACGACTATCCGGAAGTATAAGGGGAAACTTCCTAATAACTTGGGGGACGTCGGAAACCCTCCATGTTAGAAGGTGCGGGGGCTATCCCTTTATAGTTCCGAAAATAGTTAAATTTTTCAGAATTTTCGGCCGGGAATTTTGGGAGATTTTGTTAGGAAGGATTTTTAGGAAGTTGACTCGTTTTTAGGGAGTTTTTAAGGAGTGTAAGAGGATTTTTAAGAGTGTGACAATAGATTGTGGCATTTCATTTTATGGTGCCACACACATTTTGAGAAGTTTGTGAAGTTTTGTATGAGTTTTTGAAATAGATTTTGCGGTGGCACAATAGTTTGAAGTTTACGATTTTCAAAGATTTTGCGGTGGTATAGTAAGTTGAGATTTCCGGTGTGATATTTTATGGTAATACATATATACATATATAGATACATATTAATATATTGGTGACCGCGGACAACGGGAACAGGAGCTAGGAAGTGGAAGGAGAGATTAGTACAACTAACCAAAATTATATTTTAGCTGGACGCGTCGTTTAAAGGGAGAGAGTGGGGCATAATTTATTTTATTTATTCATTTTTCATTCTTTCATTTTTAGACGGTGCATCGGTTTCCAGTAAGCAGCATCGGGCAAGCGTAGCAGATTTTACATATTTCAATTTCCTCGAAGGAGCTCATCATTTTTTTCAAAGGGATAGCAGCTTCAATTTATTCAAGAAGGAGTTCATAGTTAGCAGTTTTGTAGAAGCATCATCCTCCAGCTGGTCATTCGTCGTATCATTTCATTGTCATCGAGAGATTAGTCCTAAAAAATGGTACAATGCAATATAATATAAATAAGTAAGACTAATTATATTATGTTTATCAGCTAAGGAAAGTAGAATAGAATAGTAGGCAGAAGTAAAAGATAGGCTGAAAGGCCGCATGAGTGGTTTAGTTGTGTGTGACCCTACCGTCACTGCCAAGCGTAGTCAATATACCATCGGCAAGTAACACCAACCCTGAAATTAAAATAAAACTTGGAGTAATTATTCATTATTTTTCGTACAGAATTTTGACCTGACAGTCGTGACTTTTATGCGTTCCACGTTAGTTTTTCTGAATCCAGAATTGTCCTTTTGTTCTGTAGAAGTGCATAAATTAAATCATAAATTTTCATAACAAATTACATTGTAATAATTTTATAACGAGGGGTTGAGGTCGCAGTCAGTGGTATAGAGGCACATAATTATTCAGAGCAGCATCGACTTTAAGTTGATTACTTCAATTAGAAGTTTGTATGGGTGATTATCATTTCAACTTGGAATACTTACCTCAAATTTTCAAACAGCGAAGTCTAGATAAATAGTCATGGTCATAAGTACTGAGTCCCCTCTGGAATAATTAATTTTCCTTTGTGAACCTTTAACAAATCTAGCTTGTTAGTAAGGCTCATTCATCGGTAAGTTGAGTTGATTTAAATACATGTACCTACCTGAGTGACCATTTTCTCGAAACTTGGAGTATTTACATATCAATACGTTGATCACAGTGGGCTTTTAAGTTAGGTTCATTCATTTCGAATCACAATAATTATTCAAGTTCATATTTCAATACCCTGGTGTGACTATTTACATACGAATTGAATGGTTTACTTTTATTACAATTATATCATCAAATTCAACCAACCGAAGTTGACTGAATGAGTTTAGTGTATGAATTGGGAGTTTCCGTAATTATTCATCATTTGTATTGCGAGGTGGGGTATCCCTATTTAAGTTACGAGTCGTTTATTTTCTTCTTATTGGTGTGGTTGCTTTTCACGAGAAACTTCGTAATCATTATATTTACATAATAATAAACCTTAAGTTTTCGAGTTTGTGTCGACGAAAGTTCAGTCCGTAGTGGCGCATCGATCAGTCGTGACATCGGTCAACTAACGATTAACAATTGAGTCTTCATCACAAACCTTAACTTATTGAACAACCATCAAACATTTATTGAGCGAAAATTAATTTTTGTTTGAGTTTTGTTTACGAAAGTTTAATTTTAATAATTTGAGTTATTACATACCAACATTACCGTCAACCTGGTGCTACTTACCAACCTTTTGGGATTTCGACCAAGTGTAAGTACTTTTAATAAAAATCCATCGCATTCGGGTATAGATATTGTGTACTGCCAGGAACAATTCGTGGTGAGTTAATACTTACTTGTTGAGGATTACCGAATAAGTCCAGAATACCAACGTAAGAACAAAATTTTCAGTTCATTTTTTCTGATTCACATTCAACATTTTGTTTTCATTTTGAGAGTTTCAAAATCCGCTTCATAAATTTAAACTTACCAAGTAATTTCATCACTATTATTCTCAAAAGTCATCAAAATTCTCCGAACTATATATATTTACAATTTAGAATTAATATATCATTTTCCATTTCCTCTTCAATATTTATTATGAACACAATTTCAATTCAATCATTATAAGTCAAAATCGTTATTTTTGAATTACTTTTAAGTGGCAACTGGATATTTCGATAATTTTGCTGAAAAGCGTTTGAGTGACTGTGGATTTAAGGTTGGTCAGTGATATCAGATAGCAACAGAAATCGAAAAACAAGAGAGAACGTTAATTTCATCCAAGTGTTTATCTGTAATAAGAATTGAAGAGATTGATACAAAATCTTATGATGAGGGACCACGAGCTTGTGAAAGGGGAACGTAGAGGTGTTAAGGATAGTAAGGATAAGGAGCAGGAGGGCAAGGTAGTCAAACGACCTAGCCCTACAGTTACATTTTGTCCCGGGTTCCAGGTGTATGAAGGGTATATCGATATTTATCGGGAGTGCTTAGAAGTCTTTACAGACTACCCCAGGTTACTTGGTCCAATGGCAATGCAAAGATGGTTCCGCTTATTGAGTGTTTGGTATAACTATATGCCTGTGTTAAAAAGTATGGCCAAACCATTATTTATAAGGTTGACTGAAACCCCAGCGTTCATGCCTGACAATGAAGATGATGAGACAATTGCTTCAATTAAATTCCATATGGACAGGGCACCATTGCGAGGTCATAAGGGCACTGTTGATGAGATAGCATCATGGTGTATTGGTAGCACCGGTCAATCCACGTTGGCGATCATTACTAAAAATGGTCCCCATGGTAAAACTTGCCCTGTGCCTGCAGAGTTGGCAGTTCAAGGCTGGAGTGTGAGTCACACTGAATGCCAAAGTATAATTCATGGAGGGCAGTTGTGTCATTTCTTGTTAATGACACGCTATCTTGACGGTGTTAAGGATGAACGTGCATTCTTTCATTCAGTGACTCCAATACTTGTAGGTTGCCTAGTAAATTTAAATGAACTTAATCGAATGATCCCTACATTTGGTCGATATATTGATGAGATCGAGGATATGCTAGAGCGATTGAGTAATGGTGGCCCGTATGCTTCTGAAATAGTGAGGCGAGTTAATTCTAGATTGGTAACACTCGAAGATAAGGAGGAACAAAATTCATTGTTCATTGGCATCAAGGAGGATGGCATATTTTCAGATATGCTTTAACTTCAATTTGGAACACAAGGTTATGGGACAATAATTATGGATGTAAAGATGGGTCGTTTGAATACGGAAGCCTTGCTGAGACCACCAAATGAACATGTATATTTTGAGGTCTATACCACAAACGCTCACATCGATGTAGCTCGTGGGGAGGTAGTGGAGTTGAGAAGCGACTCCAGTTCAGGTAGTAGTGAGGGTGATAATCAGGATGCAAATGTTAATTTGGATATTGAGGAAATGATAACACAGACATTCACTCATACTAGTTCACAGGCTATACCTTCGGCTCCACCTTCAGAAAGCGAAGTAGTTGATAGTAACGTAGATGCAAATATTGTCCAGTATTGTGACCCACAAAGTCCTTTCTTCATTCCCAGAAATAAGATTCAGGACAACGTTGAGCTGGATGAATCACGCATAAAATATAGCGCCACTATAGGTAATACTTATATGAATTGGCATGAATGGTTGATATTCCAAGGAATTGAGATCACTAGTGTTGGTAACGTGGACAAGCATCCACTTACCTGTTCAAAGCCCATAGGTATAATGATTCCAGCAACAGGGGAGTATATTAGTGGAGAACTATCAATACAAGAGACCTTATTGGAGGACATGTTCCATGTCACAGTCACTCCACACTTCGCAAAACTCAAGGTATCCACCGAGTACTTGAATCATCTCAATCCACGAATTAGAGATGGAAATATTATGTATTATTTTGATGGGTTTTCAAAGATAATGGATACAATCGAAGATCTCGAGACAGAGATATGGCAGAAGGTATTAGGAAAAATGATGCATCACAACCAGAATAGTTGTGAGAACCAGTACACATATCTTTGTGCGATGAATAGGTCCAAGGTACATGGTGATGATTTCAGGGAAATAGTTGTTCATGAGGTCGAAATCCCAGAAACGGAGAGCGAATACCCTCCAATAGTCATCGATGGGATTACTTATTGCAACCCCGAATCTTGTGATTTCATACCTCGTGACCAAATCAGTGACCCCTTGGGTATCGATGATCGTAGGTATGAATACAACTACGATACATCCTCTAAATATATGGACAAAGAGGAATGGCTAGAATATCAAGGTATTAGCAGCTTTGGCAACGTATATGAGGATGTACATCCATTAACATGTAATAAGAATACTCCCGGGCCATCACAACCTAGAGAACTCCTCGAAGCGACCGTGGAGGAATTCCTCCAATTAGCCGAAGGATCAGAACTTGATAAAAAGGTCCACATCCATTTGTCGCATGCCATGTGTGAGAAAATAGTTCAAGCCATAGATGGTAAAGATCCCTTTATAGTCTTCACGGATTCGGTTCCCGCTGGGACGAGTGTCGAGCAGGTGAAGGCTTGGAATCGGGTGTTGGAACAGATTGTTCACCAGTTTCAACGGGTGAGGCATCCACCGGCAGGCAAACCTGAATACGCACTAACCTTCAACGGTATCATCCCTATACTCACACACGTTAGTCGGGAACAGGATCCTACTAAGCTGGCAGGATGCACTGAACATAAAATTAAGGCGACACGGATCCCATTTAAGCGCCCTAGACGAGACATCCGGGAGAGTCTCCGAAACAGACTACTGGAACGGAAGAGGAACCGAAAAGGTACCGGATGGGATGAAACCATTCACGAGAATTTGCGGCAATTGCTGAGAATTTCTGATCCTGAGGTAGTAAAAGCCATTGAAGAGAGTGTGGTTGAGAGTGATGAGGCAACAGTCTCATCCTCATCTTCCCAGAACTGAAATGTAAGCAATTCGGGAGTAAAAAACAGAAGGTGTAAATAAGTAATGACATGAATATTTAATATTCATTTTCTTAGTATAGTTATGCGAGAATATATTGATTAAAAATATAAAATAAAATAAAAATTTGATGCATTATTGTGCTTTTGTGGGATTTAAAATACGGTGGCGGTGAGGTGTTTTAATTTTTGGTGGTAGTTTTGTTTCCAGTTTAATAGATAAATTGCAGTACGAGGAAGCAGAGACGGAAACGTGGAGAGAAGTCGAGAACAGCTTTGAGGAAGAAAAAGCCGGAATCAACGGGATAGAGAGCAGTTTGTGATTGAAGAGGAAAGAAGAACGGAGGGAGAGCTTAGCATTTTGAAGCTGCACGAGTTTGCCTTCCAATAAATTTACGAGAAGAATGTCAGGTCCATGGATGAATCGGAGATGGATGGAGCGGCGACCCCATGACTAAGAATAAAAGATCAGAGGTACAGACAAATTAAGGTCAGTATTTTATGTGATTTCATCCGTCACCACGAGCAATAGTTATGAATTTATTGGAGCTCCACCATTCCATCCATCCCCGAGTCGTCAAGGGACGGTAGCGTAAGAAAAATATGTCAACTATCATTATTATCATTATAATCATAAAAAGAAAATAAATATATATTATATAAAGTTGAAATGCCATGGCAGTTTCATGAACATTATTCATTGCTTACGAGTATAAAGTTAAGTGGCAAGTGAATGATGAAAGAGAGAGAATTATAATGTTCAAGAAGAATATTATATAGGAGATTGTGTGAATGTCATATATTAGTTACTATTGAAAAGAAAACAAATACATATATGGAATGGTATAAAAGAAAATAATGTGGGTATACATATATAAATGAGAATACAGCTAGGCATTAAAAACATGGAATGATAATGTAATTGCAGAATATATTGTGTGGTGACTCTTGTCATCGGGCCCATCAAGGCTGAAAGTGGATCAGATCCACCAAAGTGAATGTAATTAAATTTTTGAAGTGTCTCTTCCTATTTCTATTACAGGCTCACCATGGGGAGATTGATGAGGATGTCCTTGATGTTTTTGCGGACTCAAATGAAATGGAGGAGTTACTCGCTAATTTACCATATCCAATACCACCGAATCAACGGATTCATCTCAGGCCATTCTTTGATTTATTGGAACCACCAAGGAGCTTCATACATCCACCACCAACTACGATGCCCGGTATTGAGGAAGGAATGGAGGACGGTGAAATACAGCCTCAGCAGTTCGATGATGTAAATGCTACGAGTGTCGGAAAAGAGAGCAGTGACTACAATTCTTCGGGGAATCGTGCGCATACTAAGATGCCATCAGATGCTTTACTTCTGGAGACGGATGTGGAGTCGGAACAAAATTCTAATGATGGTGAGGTCGATTTACGTTTCGAAAAGGATTGGAAGCTCAACAATAGGAGCCTCTTCAGGAAACGCAGTTGGGAAGATAGTAGTTCAAGACCAAAATCGGAACCACTATCAAATGAAGCCCAGCGACAGATCACCATTCCAAAGAAGAAGACACGAATGGACAATACAGAAAACGATCCCATCAATATCACCGAATCCGGAGGTTATTAATGAATATATGTACCCACCACACTTCGTACAAAATTTATCATTATTATTTTTGATCTCAGACACTTATAGTATCCTTTACAATATTTTTTAAATTATTTTTAAATAAAATACAAAATACCTACACGTATTATTATTATATGCTATGTGTAATCAGCTCTAAAAGTAGTCTTCATTTGAATTATGTATGCCTCTTTATACTGAGATATAAGTTAATGCCAGTAAAATATTTATATATTATAATTATATTAATGCCTTACATTACGATGTACCAATGATCTCATTTACACAGAGAATTTATCCCATGTCATTAATATGGATAATTATAGCAATCTCTACAATATATGACAATGTAAGGATAGGAGAGGGATGGGAGTGATGAAATTATATTAAGGAATATTGAAAATAAGAACATTATGTTATGTAAACTGTATGTCAAGGAGGGATTGTTTCGATCAAAATAATGCCTTCTTGATATGGGGTGCAGATGGCATTAAAATCAAAAATATTATTGTTTGTGTTTAGCAGTGACAAGATTTTTTTACAAAATCACGAGGCGAAGGGGAAGGATATTCCAGAAGGGCAACTCCGATATAGGATTGCAGAATATCTTTCTCCAAAGCATTAGTTTGAAGATAGTTTGAGGAAGAGATGTGATAGTAAAATTTGGAGTTATGTGAAATGAGAAGGGAGAGAATGGGATGTTCAAAGTAATGTTTAGATTACTTTAAAAATTACTAATGATAAATAATTATAAATATTTTCGAAATTTACTGATAGAGAAAATATGGTCTGAGCTTCGAAAAATACGATATATATAATAGAATTAAACTTATATAAAGCATTGCTATTTCAATCGATTTCACTTTCAACTTACATGTGTATTGTCAAAGTTCCTATATATGTAATACTTATACCATTTTGTACAATACTTCGATGGATCAGTTACGATAATAATATTGTTATTAATTTAGTTAAAAACCTGTAAAATGTATTATTCATGAGATCAGGGGTTCGACCACTGCCTTCCTTAGGGGATCCTTTCGGATCCCAGGAATCGCTGGGGGCAGCGATCACTTAGTGGGGAAGTTTAAGACCGGAATAATCGGCAGTGTTCGAACCTCTTCCACAAATACATATATAGTGGTGGAAGTGCACTCTGACGGAGGCAGGAAACGAACTCTGAAAGTTGGAATAGGGACGGTAGGTGAATTAAGGGAAACTAAGGGATGTAAATGAGAGTTGGAGGGAAAAAGGAGCAGGACAAAAGATTGTAGCTTCTGGCAAAGACGCCATTCCAAAAATTAGTGTTGTTGGTAGTAGCCAGTGCCAGTAGAACAGTCAGTCTCCAGCCAGATTTTCAAGAGGAAGCAGAAGGGATAAGACTTGTCCGTAGTCAGGAGTCATTAGTGGTAGTCTTTCTTTTCATTTTCCCGTTTCATTTCTTGATTCCTAATTTCAGGGTCTTGTAAAATTATAGAGTTTACTTTAATTTAACTTCTTGAGTTTCCAAAACCAGTTTTCAACATAAAACGAAAGGTCAATTCGAATTTAGTTGACTGGATAATTAAAGGAATATAGAGTGTCAGTTTAATTTCGAAGTTCGTTCCCGTGTTCCGCAGTGTAAGCCGTGACAGAAGGTAACAATAATATTGATTGTGATTAAAATTATATATACTAACATTGAGTATTCGTAGTAGTTGAAATGTAATGTAATCGTAAAGATGGAATCTCACATTCATTAATATGTCGTAAATATTCAAGTATTAGTATGTATGTAATGTATGGAAAATGTATGTGCCTAATCCGTGTATGAAATGAATGCAATAGATTAAAATAAGCCATAGACCATAACCACATGAACAGCATTTATCATAATTATTTATTTCAGTATTCATAGATATTTATTTTACCCGGTAATAATACTTAGGAATACATACGTGGCAAGATTGAACTTAAATATATAATATAGGTACGCGCGCGCCGGCATATTATATACGCACTAGCCATAAATAATTGTTGATTTAATGCTTTCATATGCGCGTGGTAAAATAGTCAAAGTAACATTCAGTGTATTCGGAGTTTAGGGAGGTGGAAAGGAATAGATACGACTATCCGGAAGTATAAGGGGAAACTTCCTAATAACTTGGGGGACGTCGGAAACCCTCCATGTTATTCAAACAGTTGATCAGTATTTTACATGTAAAAAAGGCAAACTATGTTACAAATCATAATACCAAATTCCTTATAGTTTATATCTCAATTTCTTCTAATATATGAAATTCGATGGGAATTAATTGAAAACCCTGTTAAATATTAGAAAGAAGTTGTCCAGGAGTAAACCGTCCTGATTTCTTTTGTTGAATAAATATTTTTAGATTATCAATAGCCTTAAATTTAATGTACAAGAATTATGAAAAGGCTCATTTTCTGCAAATTAATTTTTATCACTGTATAACTAATTAAATTAGTTAAATATTTGGAAATGGGATTTTAAATGTGTACGATATAGTATATGATTTGAAAAAACAGTTATACATTATTACATGAATAGAAAACCGGGCATGTTTGCTACACTAAGGTGTTCTAAATATTCAATTTAGTACGAACTTTTGGAATACGGAGCAGTAATAGTTGACCAAGTACAAGAACGTTTGAAGTTGCCCAGAAACACGTGATAGCCTGTAAAAAATGAATAATATAACTACAAAAATTATTTAAAAAAACACATTATGTATAATAATAAATTGTTTTGGAAACTGTTATTACCGCAGGCAAATCCATAGTAAAGTATACAAGAGCAAGTGGAATGGCAATTTGCATTACTGATGGTGAGTCTTTGGGAAAAGTCGGTAATTTAGCGACTTTTGATTTTGTTTCAATCTAAATGCAAAAAATAAATGATTTCATTAGTAACACAAAAGATCAAAATAGTTGAGTAGGTAGGTACATATTATCATTAGACTCAATAGCTAGCTTTATTTATAGCTACTTAAGTATAAAATATAATTACTCTAATTAAATACTTATAATATTGAGCATGTGTAAGTATATTTAGACAACAAAATAGTATTTGCTTTCAAATTTGCAAAAATGTGTGAAATGCAATTTTAAAATCAGACTTTACTTTATAATCATTTTTTGATCTTGATTTTTTTATCCCCATATTGATGAATAATGTAGCACCAGTAACCACAGGGAGAATATAGAGTGGGTCAGCCAGGGTCAAATCCTGAAACCAAAGCATACCACCCGTCCTCATGCTTTCCACTGGCAGATTTGCCATTTCTCCCAACCCCAGAAAACAATTTACAAAGAGTATCCATTTCTGAAATAATATATACGACCAAAATATTTTAGTTTATATAAATCACAAATTATTCAAATAATTTGACGCCTTGAAATTCAACCCAATTAAATGTTAAATTGTAACTTCAAATGTTCTAATTACCTGCATTATCCATAGCCACGCGGAAGGGGTCACGATCGTTTTACGCATGTAAGTCTTCATATCAAGCTCACATTTAGCAGCCTTTGAAGTATTACCTGACTGTTTTGCTTCAGTAATTTCCACCTGCATAGCTTCAATTTGAGGCAGAATATTCTTCTTACTTTTAGCCATTTGTTGCTGCATTTTGACGTCTAGTGGAAGGAGGATGAGACGAAGCGCGACCGAACCTGTCAAAATCAGATAAAAACAAATAAATACTCAAGTTTTATTTATTCTTGCGCGTATTTTGAATTGCCGTCACTTCCTGTCGTTAGTAGTAACATAGCTGGGCAAACATATTTGACTCACGCTCACCTCATGAGGGGTACCTACAAAGGAGCATGCACTCAGCCTCACCCTCACGCTCACACCATCTAAAACTTTCGCTCGCACTCACCCTCAGGAGTGTCATTTTCAAATACAAGGCACTCACCCTCTCCCTCATGATGCATGCCTCACCGTTTAATGCAGAATTACAAAAATCAAATAAATGGCAAAGTAAAAGGGGGGTAGAGTTTAAAGTAACAAAATTATAAGCAATATTATAAGGCAAATAAAGCAAAAACGGCCTTAGACAGCGTACTACATACAGTATTTTTCTAATTTATAAATACGAAAATGCAAATTTCATCTGCTTACTGCTGCCGTGAGATGAGCGATGAGTGCAACTTGCATGTCCTCACCCTCACCCTCATGAGAGGTTTGCTGGGTCCTACTACACTCACCCTCACGGTGATGGGTAGACAAAATTCAAATCTGCGCTCGCACTCATCCCTCACCCTCACGGCAATGAGGCTGAGGGTGAGCGCGAGGCATGCCCTCATCCCTCATGAGGTATGCCCACCTATGAGTAGTAATAGTAATTATTAAGTTGAAAAATAGAAACACGCTGTTTACATAAAGAGAAGAGAATGCGAACACAGGTAGACATGTGTATTTAAAAATATTCAGGTAAATACTTTATTTATTGTATTACCTGCAACAATTGCACCCCACCACGGCAGGCCTACATCACAATGCAAAAATTCTAAAGCTTGCTGAACTAAACCAGAAGGCAAACTACTTGCCAAGCCAAGACTTTGTAATGTTGGCTCTCCATTTGCTGTAAGGGCTGAGACAGTCTTTTCTACTACTTGTATTGGAGTAGCAAGAGCGTCCGGAATTTCGGGAATAGTAAACTGCGCTTCTTCATCTACATTGTAGACTAATGCTGGGTCAACCAGTGTTTCATAGTCAACTGCAACTTTGTCTGAAATAAATTCCAATATAAAATGGTGAATAAATTGAACTTGACTTATTATATGGCATGATGACGCAATCAATTTTTTATCATCAGAATATCATAAATTGCATGCAAGTTTTTGTATCATGATGTATAAGTTATAATAAAATTATTACTTCTTTAACTAACCTGAACCTGACGGTGCTGATGAGGCGTAGACATTAGAAATGTTAAAAAAAGTTCCCGTAGACTCACTACGAGCCAACACCAAAGTATTACTTGAAAATTTCAATAACTGGGATTTGCAATTTGTTATACCATTTCTGGCTGAATTCGTACAGAGACTTCGACAACTACTGATTGCTGAAATAGAGGCGTATCGAAACATTGTGATTTGTTCGGAGTAAACTCTCAAGGTAAAATAAAGACAATAAATACCTGAATTTCAAAATGTGACTCAAAAACCAAATGATATTTGAAAAAAATAAGAGTTGAAAACCAACACTATTTAGTGTTGGATGTTGCATTCCAGAGAGCAAAAATAAAAATAAAGGATCGTCCATAAATGATGTCACCAAATTATTCTAATTTTAAGCACCCTATGACACCTCTTGTCATCAGCTTAATCATTGCGTAAATGGCTATCTTTACCATGGGATGTCACCAATATTCAGGTAGACCCATAGACCCTACCAATAACGTCATTTACGAACATCCTCTAATATGTATTAAAATTGGAAAGGGGAATTAAAAGTAGAAAAAAAGTGATGAAATAAATCACTGGGCAGTGGGCAGCTTCTGGGGCAGAGCTAATTAAAGCCGATGTTGACGTACTGCGCATGTTATTAAAGGGGATCTATCATTATTCTATTATTAAAAATAAGGGTGAGGGGTCTTCCATAATCCATACCCATACCATAAATAATATCATGAGTAGAGACAATGGGTCATCTCATGTTAAAGATGGTAGACATTTACGGATTTACGCAATATGTAGTTAAGCTGATGACAGGGGAGTCATAGGGTCCTAGAAAATAACTGGAGAAAATAAGGTTTTATTCAAAGTTAATAATTAAGCACAAGTGTACAAACTAACAATTATCATTGTTTACAAATTAATTTAAACGCTGAAGCTTTTATTATTTTACTTTAAAATAATAATTTTATATAAAACATTAAACATTATTTTATGACTTTTGAAAGGCAAAGTCTCTGATCAGCTCTATAAAATAATGGAGTAACAATTTAACTGTAATTATTATTGTCCGGCTGAGCTCATTTTTCGCGAAATCGCAAATGGCTAAAGTCAAATAAAAAAATTACATGTATATGAACATATAATCGTAATACCATATTTATCCGCACAATCAAACTGTCAGTTATGACATTATTACCAAGATTTTATTTTATTTAAATCTGTATTGACTACTTAATGGCTTTCATACTTAATTGTATACCTATAAAAATTATTTTAATCTACAGTATTATTTATAGGGTTTTATTAGTTTGTCACTTTAAATGAAAATATTATCAGCCGACTTAATAGGACTTGACTTGATTAGTCTTAGTAGTTGAGCGTGAGGGTGGGGGTGGTTTGGTGGGGTCATATCGATACGTTTTGATGATGGGATCCGGATTCCTCCCAAATTTTTTTAAGATGGCCCTATCTATCACTGCTTCCATTTCTCGGGCTTCCTTAGCATCTTTACTTATAGCATTTAGTTTCTTACGGACTAGAAAACAAACCAAAATACAAATATCGAATTAAAAATGAGTTAAATTACATCACGTTTACACAACACATTTTAAAATAACTAACGTGCAGGCTAATACGAACAAATAAAATTGGAACCTACAATCATCAAAATATGTTTTAAATCCTTTCCTTGCCACAGGTAGATTGTCTGGATCATGTTTTACACGTTTTCCAAGATTTAATTTATAACGAACTTCTGGGATACGAAGGAACAATTCTTGACCAAGAAAAACAACGTTCCAAGTTGCGAAGCAGAACATAGGTGCCTTTAATGTAAACCATTGAAAATGCAAATACACAAATTATGTAGTGAAAAAGTGTACTTAAGAAAGAATAGCACGGAAATTGTTTACCGCAGCGCAATCCTTAGAGAGATATAAAACAACAAGTGGGATGACTCCTTTAGCATATTTCCTAACTTGGCCAACCCGTGAATTCGGTAACTTGACAGTTCCCATCTAATTGTAAGGGACAAAAATTTATGATGGCACTACTAACGTAAAAAATATCAAAATAAATACCAAACAAAATAATTATTACTTAATATTTTTCTATTCTCAAGAAGTTACAAGAAGCAATATGGAATCCGGCGGAATTATATAGCTTTAACCATAATGTTAATGATCTGTAATAAAATGTTATAAGCGCGTCCTATTTTACTACCATTAAATTGATAAATAGCGTAACTCCAGTGACCGAGGGGAGAATATAGAATGGGTCAGCCAGGGTCAAATCCTGAAACCATAAAATGCCCCCCGTTTTCATGCTTTCCACTGGAAGATTTGCCATCATGTTCAACCCAAGAAACCAATTAGCAGATATAAGTGCCTGAAGGAAAAAGATACACCGTAAATAAATCATAGGACGCATTACAAAACAATATAATTAGATGGCAGGAAATAAAACTATTTTCCAGAAAAACAATTATTGTGGCATTATGAGTGTCCTAATTACCTTAGAGAAAGGTAACCACAAGGCACTATAAATGTTCATTTTCTTCTTCGTGAATACAGATATATCATCCTCCATCATTGTAATCTGCATAGTTTGCATTTGAGGCACACTGCTATTCATTTTGGCCACTTTTTGCAGACTTTTGATTTCTAGTGGATAGAAGAAGAGGCGCAGAATACACGTTCCTACCAAAACAATCCATAAAAACAGTTTATAATTTTAATTATTTTTGCGTTTCCTTTATTTGTATTATCGTCATTTACAACGATTATTAAATTTTTGCACATGAGAAATGCAATAGAAAAACGACACTGATTATCAATTGTTTACCTGCCACTATTGCACCCCACCACGGCAAGCCTACGTCACAATGCAAAAATTCCAAAGCTTGCTGAGCTAAACCAGAAGGCCAATTATCTGCTAAACCAAGACTACGTAATGTTGGTTCTCCGTTTGCTGCAAGAGTTGACACAACTTTTTCTACTTCTTTTATAGAAAAAGCAAGGGCGTCGGGGATAAGCTGTAGTTGTTCATTTAAAGTATGTACTACTTCAGATTCGGGCTCGTACTCGGTGACTGGTGGGTCAATATGTGTTTCGGCTGAGGAAACTGTTTCTGGAGCTAAGGCGGTTTCAGTTTCAGTAATGGCTCCGACACCGGTATTGCTCGAGTCGGCTACATTCAAGACTGATGGGTCAACTTGTGTGCTTTTTGACGCTGTTGATTTATCACCTGCGTTTAAAATAAATACAAAAATTATTGATTTTCTATAACCTCATTTTAACTTTCTTCATTTCCAGCCTAACCATGGCCACAGTATGTACCATGGTATGTTAAATGGGTGCATTTTTTAGTATGTAATTAATTATCACTTACCTGCCTCAATTGTACCCCACGATGGCATGACCATGCCACATTTCAGAACTTCTAAAGCTTGCTGAACTAAGCCAGAAAGCCAATTACTGGCCAAACCAGGACTACGTAATGTTGCCTCACCAATAGTTCCGAGAGTTGTTACAACTTTTTCTGTTTCTTGTATTGAAGTAGCAAGGTCATCGGGAGTAAACTTTATTTGTTCAGTTAAAGTACGTGCTACTTCGGCGGCTACCGAATCAACAAATTTTTCAGCGGCTACTGAGTCAACGAATTTTTCGGCGGAGGAAACTGCTCCAGAAGACAAGACGGTTTCGGTTTCGGTAACAACTCCGGCACCGGCCGCATCGGTATTACTGGAACTGGAATTCCCGACGTTCAAGACGGACGGGTTAACTTGTGGGCCTGGCGACACTAGTGCACATAAATTGTGAATTGTTATTGTTATTGTGAAGTTATGAGAATCACAATTATAATTTACATATTATTAATGTGAATGTAAATATCATTATAATTTTGTCTAAAATTGTTATTGCGAAGTACAATAATAAATTACAATTTGCAATTCTTAGAGGTAATGAATTTCAGACCATAAAAAACGCATATGAATTTCAATTAAAGTATACTGCTTATTGTACTTGAATTATAGAGATGGTCCATAAATGATATCACCTAAATTGTCGTTCTTTCAGTAGGACGCAACCACTCATACTTGTGTCATCATTTTAAAATTGCATGAACTGTAATTTTTAACACCTTACCGACGGCATCATTTATGGACGATCCTCAAGACTATTTTGAAAAAATTATATTATTTTACAAATTAAAGTCGAACTATGTAACATCATAATTTGATTATTCTTTTAACTCATTTTGAATATTGACAGAGTCCATAAAGTCAGACTAGCCAGTTTACATTGTACATTCACAAGTGAGCACCTTTCATTTGTCTGTTTTGTGTATACTCATGGATACTTTGATACTTATTATGCCATGTTACATCACGTAATAATTACTTTTTTGTTATTAGAACAAAATAAATTCATTAGTTATTTAATCAAGTTACTTCAATCACCTGAACCCGATGATACTGCTGAAGTGCACGCATTAGAAATATTACTGCAGGTGCCCGTCGATTCACTACGAGTCAGTAGCAAATAATTACATGAAGATTTAACTAACTGAGGTTTGCAATTGATTATATTGTTTCTTGCTGCATTCCTACAGATACTTCGACAACTATTTATTGATGAAATAGAAGCGTATCGAAGCATGTTGATGTACCTATTTATTTTATTTTGATATTTATAAGCAAAACTTAAATAAAATTTAACGGTCAAGCGTGGACTCAAAATTCACAAACTGAAAAGATCCTACTTAGCAGCAATGATCTGAGGTCTGAATAACAGGGCACGAAAAGGTTACAAGTAGCTGGCTAGCAAGGCTTTTACGTAAAAAAACATTAATTTAACCGTAACCATATTTATGTAGTTTGGTATGTTATTTTAGTTCACATTTCACTTATTCACTGATTTTGGTAATCATGGCTTCGACAACTAATTGTTTATGAGATAAATAGAAGCGCATGCAAATATTTCGATGCGTTGAGAGTAAAACCAAGAAAAGACTAATCAACGAACATTAAGATTTCAAATTGTTAAAGACTGAAGTGAACACGACAGAATAGTGAAAGTAATTCGAGCAAATAAAAGAACTGGAAAAAAATGTTTCCTAAAAACTCACTAGCAAAATAGCACCATACGAATGTAGGAAGAAGCCGGACCCACGACCACATGTTTGCAGTGCATGTGAGAGAGCACTAATAATAATATTATTGCGAATGGGAATTAGAAGTGGAACGACTGATGAAATAAATCACCTGACCAATGCACATGGCACAGACAAACTCGTGCCCGATGTTTTCAAACTTCACTTGCAATTAAAGGGGATCTATAATCATAATTACTGATTGCAATATAACACTTAATGAGAATCCCATGCAGAAGCCAGAAGCGATGAAGTGAAGACAGTGAAGTTGACGATTGTGCAATCATTAAGAAACCTACGAAGCTGTCAAGAACTTCCTTGGAATGGAAGAACTAGACAACAACTCCGTGCGCAGTTATGTTGGAAAATATATATTAATTTGCATTGCGGAAAACTGAGAGTGTAATCATTAACCTTATCCAGTTGCAATCATTAAGACCCTGATCGGGTCAATCGATAAAAATACAAATAAATAGCACACTTTATTTAGAACTTTTCAAAAGGTAATAACTAACACTTAAAGCACCTCAGTTTTACGCAGTTAATTTTGCATAGCTCATATTAGTTCTAGCTTAAATTGAACATGTGTCATTTTGATTCTTTACTGACGATATTCAATGAGAAAACGGTTCAACTTGCTTAGTTGTAGAATCAATTATTTCCTCAAGAAATTAAAAGTATAGTGTACTTGTGATGTTGTATTGTTATCTAAAAAAGTTTTATTTAACTTTAATCTACTTTTTGTTAACTGATATTTTCGTGTTATAACCAAACCATCAATTTAGCCAAATTCACATCTGCAAAATTATTATAAAATGTTTTTAAATATTTTGAAACACACACAATAAATATGCTTTTACTTAGAGCTACACGTAACTAGTTATTAACTACATCATACTGTCTAACTCGTCAGATATTCACCAATACTGCTCAACAAGTACAGTGTACTTTGCAATGACATGTGACAGGCTAACTTTGACAACAAGTGCAAATAAGAATAGAATTAAAATACATAGTGCAATTTGAATTAAAACATCTACAATATCAATTGTGACTTCATCTTCTTCTCCTGTAAATCAAAAACCAAATATGAATAATGAGTTCAACTTGTCTATAAAAATATGAAATACATTATTATATCGAGTGAGGAACCAAACGACCCATATCCATTTTTAGTTTCAAACAAAATGCACTATCTACAGAACAAATTAAAATAACAAGTTCATCAAATCATGTAAGTTAATAGAATATTTTGCACTTTTGAAAAACATGTAAATAGAACATTTTGATCTTTTCAAAAATATGTAAATAGAACATTTTACACTTTTAAAAAACACATAAATAGAACATTATGACCTTTTAAAAAATATGTAAATAGAAAACTTTTTTTATTTTAAAAACTCGTGATTAACATTGTAAGCATGCATCTTCATTACAGTATTTTTTGACATTGCTCATTCTAATTGTAGCATAAATTGGAAATGGGTCATTTTGGTTCTTCATAGACGATATTATATGTTTAATGTTTTTGGTTTTCAAATCCTAAACCTGACTAGAATATTAAATTCAAAACTATTGGAGAAATTCTAACGAACACAATTAATTATTGGTGTAATACAAGGTTACTTTAATACTTCATTTAAAAATGTGTAACATCTATTTACATATTGGATTAAAACCGATAATAATTTATTATTTTACCTGCATATTTAATATTTGAAAAATCAGTTTGTGCCTTACCAAATTGTTTCATAAAAACTTCGTCAACTGTAAACAAAGATTTTGCTAAATAGAGTAAATCTACTTTTGCTGCCCCACTCCAGAAATGAACAAACTCTCCGCCATTTAATTGCTTATAGCCGTAGTACGAGTCCGAGTGGACGCCTTTCTTCTTCGCCATATTCACTCTCATGATCTCAAAATAGTTTCTCAAAACAACGGCTCCGCCGTATGTTTCCTAAATAGGAAGTAGCCAGTCCCGAAAACAGTTAAATTTTCCTACTTGAAGTGTTTTATTGAATTGGTTACCCTTCCAGCGTAGGACATCAGCTGACCCTTCACCTTTTAGAAAAATGTAGATATCATAGAATACAATTTCACTCATGTCATTATGGCAAATTTTGTAGTCAGGAATATTGAATGCTCCGTCCTTCGCCATCTTTACAATGGCACCCAAATCAGAGAAAAGTTTTTCAAAATTCCCAGAATTCTCAGTGACCCATCCATTTTGCTCTCGAAGCCATGCGTCAAAAATATTACGGCAACCTGCGAGTCCGGGTCCGTAAATGAAAACGTGTATGAATATTCATAGTCTGTTTTTAGTTTTCCTAATACAACGTATAGGCGTTGATTCCCGGTCCCGGGCTTCACAAAAGTTGTTGGTTCAAAGGTTTTCTTGGCATATTTGCATGCCTTAAAAAGGGGGGAGAAAGGCCACGTGACAGAGGAATTGACGCTACTGCAAAATAGACGACTAGGTCATCGGTTAGATATTGAAGAGTCACGTTCCGATTCGACGAATGTGGGTCATGTGCCAAAATGTAGTCCAGACGAGAGGTGTTGACCCATCTGTTTAATAATACAAGCAGAATATATTTTGGAATTATAAGCACATTACCGCGGATATAGGTTATTATTGTCATTAGGGAAAAAAACAATAGCGGTATTCATGATTCCACTTTATCAATTTTTGGCGCTAAATAGTTTCGTACTATAACGCGAAAGTCGTCTAGAATTTTGAACACCCCAGCATTTAATATGTTATAACGTTCGTGGTGGTTTTGTTGCTATTGGTAACAAATTATGCATAAATAACATTGAACCAAAAGCAATTATTATTATTGTTTTTAAATTTTGACCGTAATTCAAATTTATTTGTTTGAAACATTGAATGTAGTCAAGTTGCCGTTTCCACGGCGACAAATGATAGTCGCTATATCGTGCTATATCGCTCTTGCTTTGTGACACTATAGTGCGAAAGTGATATAACGCCAAAAATTGATAAATTGGAATCATGAATACCGCTAATGTTTATAATAATATATTGGAAAAATATTTAATGGTTTCCCTGATAATACGAGTACTGATGTAAAAAATGTTATTGACTGAATGTTTTATGTACTACTTACAAATACAAATACAAATTATGAAATAATTATTGCGGTTGAGCATAGAAATTTGAGTGTGTGAAAAAGTACCGTCACTGTGCTGACGATATTTGAGTTTGTATTTACCTGGGCAATTAATTTCATTTTCATCACTTCCATCAGAACAGTCAACTTTAGTATTACACAATTCGTTGTTACGAATGCATTCCCCGGACCCACATGTGAACGCATTAGGAGAGCAGTGTGTACCTTTATTAAAGTATACATATAATCGGACGGAATCAATTAATACAAAACTATTTACCTAATTAATTTAAGTTTTACATTGAGGTTTAAAAAAAGAGACAGGTTTAGAATTAGGATCTTACAATTTGCCTCGTCATACTTGTCTAACTTATCATTGCAGACGCTGTGTCCATCGCATTCCGAAATAATACCATCTACGCATTGTCCATTTTTACATTGAAATGACCCTGAGCGGCATTTCAAGTCTGGACAAAGCATAATAAATAATTATACTATTTGATGTATGTACAGATAAAATTGAATACCTAATCAACTATAATCACGTTAATTAGGATTAGGAACTTTGAAATTATTCGTTGAAAAATTGAAATTGTTTAAAATGTATTACATCCTATACATATATAAGCAATATATCGTCTATGAAGAACCAAAATGACCCATATCCATTTGTAGTATCAAAATGAGCTATGTTTCATAAAAACAAATGCAGAAACATGCGGAAATTGTTAATTAAGAGTTTTTGAAAAGTGTTAAATGATTTATTTACATGTTTTAAAAAAGTGTAAAATATTCCATTTGCATGTTTTTCAAAAGCGTAAAATGTTCTATTTACATATTTAAAAAAAGCTTAAAATGTTGTATTTGCATGTTTTTTGAAAAGTGTAAAATGTTCAATTTTCATGTTTAAAAAAAGTGTAAAATGTTCTATTTACACGTTTTTGAAAAGTGTCAAATGTTCTATTTGAATGTTTTTTGAAAAAAGTAAAATGTTCTATACATATTTTTTAAAAGGGTAAAATATTCTATTTAAATGGCTTCACGACATGTTTTAATATTTTTGTAGACAGCGGATATTGTTTTAAGCTACAAATGGATAGGGGGAATTTTGGTTCTTCACAGACGATTTAGGAATAATCAACTAACTTTGACAGGTAGACTCGTTTTCATCACTTCCATCTTCACAGTCATGCTCCATGTCACAAAGTCTTTCCTTCTGAATGCATTTATTCTCCTTCTCGCATTTAAACCCAAATGAATTACATTCCGCACCTAAAAATGGTACACGGATTGAAATGCATGAAAATAATGCACTTGTGTAACAGCGGTATATACAAAGTACATTCATGAACAAAATAATTTTTCAATTTAAAAGTAGTTTTTAAATTACACTCACAATTAGTATTGCCAGAATTGTCTTCACAATTATCATAGCCACTACATTTATCATACCCCCTGACGAAATGTCCTGTCCTACAGTTGAACTCGTTGGAATTGCATTGTAAATCTAACGTACAAAAAACACAATAAAGAACCAAGTTACCATATCTGACCAAATACGTGCCGCGTGGCTCAAATAACTAGTATTCGGCGAGCGGCGAGCGTGTCCACGTTATCCAAGTACCTATGTATAAAGTCAAGTTATAAAAAATTTTAATGTAATTTTTGAATGTAAAGTGTGTTACTTTGGCAAGTCATTTTGTCTTCATCACTCCCGTCCGGGCAGTCCTTAATGGAATTACAAAGTTTCTCTCGATCAATACACTTGTTATTGGACTTGCATTTGAATGATGAAGAGTACCAAGCCTCTTCGTTGCATTGAGGACCTCGAAAAGCAAAATTTAAAGCATTTAAGTCAAGAATCTTTCCAATCATATGCATATATAAAAATCAAATCAATAAAAAAGAAGGATTTTTTAACAAAAGCAGATAAGTCCAATTTTTTGTCAAAAATGATACTATAACTTTTTATAAGTTTTAAACACGTACGCGTACGCTGAGTAATAGATTGAAAATTGTTGACTTATAGTTGAAAATGTGTTATGAAAAAATAAAAAATAGTATGCTAAATGCTACATGTACCTACATATCGTCGGTGAAGAACCAAAATGACCCAAATCCATTTTTAGCTAAAAGCAATATTCACTATCTACAAAAATATTAAAACATGCTTTGCAAGCGTTCATATAGAACATTTTGCACTTTTCAAAAATATGTAAATTTACCATTTCACACATTTGAAAAACATGTAAATAGAACATTTTACACCTTTAGAAACTATATGTACCAAGAACATTTGACGCTTCTGAAAAACATGTAAATATAACATTTTACATTTTTAAAAAACATGTAAACAGACAATTTTGCACTTTTCAAAACTATATGTATGTAGAACATTTTGCACTTTTAAAAACTATATGTATACTAGTAATGCGGCTCGTCCTGCGGACGGAACGTAACAGTATAGCAGTATAGTAGTATAATGTAAATAGAACACTTTACACTTTTCAAAAACTCCTAATTGACATTTTACGGATGCTTTTCATTTTTTTTACAACATAGCTGATTTTGATTATAGTTTAAATTAAATTTGGGTCATTTTAGTTACTCTCCGTCGATATTTAGAACACACAGGGCGAAGATTTTTCATAAACAATTAAATAAAACTCACAATTTTCCTCGTCTGATTTGTCAGCACTGTCATCTCGTGCATCGCATCGACTCCTTCCAGAAACACACTGTCCACTGTTGCATCAAAATTTGTCACCGGTGCAGGCCCGGCGGGACGGATGGTTCAAAGTGGATCAGAAAACCAGGGCCGGGCTCTGTTAGGGGCCGGGCGCGGGCTCAATGTAAAATTTTAATAAAAATTACTACCTATTTTTATACATAAACATCTGGCTTCATTGAAAAACTTCTAGTAATTTCGTAATTTAAAAGATGCACAACGTGACTAGTGTTTTCTAGATTATAATTCTCAAAATTTTGCAATTTGCTTTGAAACGAAACTCAAATTTTTGGCGTTTATAAGCTTTATGCCAAGTTGTTCACTGAAAATTCGAATTTAGTGTAAAAGTGACGCCTAGCAAAACAAGGCCTTAAAAAAACAAAATGGCGGCTTAAAAACTAAAAAAGAATAAGGCCCGAAAAAATCAACTTGAACCAGGGCCGGGCTACGTGTCGCGCCGGGCCTGCACCGGTGCACACATGATCTAAACCGTAATATAATTATACTGTCATATATATTTTTATTTTATCGATTATAATATATGCTATGATGCATTGCAAATGATTGATTACTTGCTTCATAGTAAATTACATTTAAGGGCCGGCTGGCAATATAAAATTTCTTTTAACCTACCAATGAAATATCCTTGGCCCCATATTTCTACCTCACAGCATTATTATTAGGCACATACAAATTATAACAATTACTTGTGCAATTATTTTCGTCGGTCCCGTCTTCACAGTCGTCATACAGATCACAGAGTGCATCCTCCGTAATACATAGTCCATCTTCACACTTGAATGTATCCTGGCCGTCACAATCTGTGAAACAAAGTGACCGCGACACCTATTATATTATTACATATGGATCGTCCACAAATGATCTCATCGGTAAGGTCAACAATGGGTCCATTTTTCCACTGATGAATTCCCATGCAAAATATATAGGCGTTTTTTCAATGGTTATAAAATATTATGTTGATGACAGGGGGTCATACTGTTCTAAGAATGATGATTTTTTGATGACGTCATTTTTGGATAACCCCATGCTGCCTCGTCTCCGATTATCTGTGATGTGATGTGGGAATAATTGGAGCTGCTTTTAGTTGACAATAATGAAACAAATCGGGAGTGTTTGTGATTAAATTAATGTTGAACAATGAACCAATTGAAAAAATTGTGTAGTAGCACACGGGTATTGTGTATAATTATATAGAATAGATTTTCACTCATCAAAAAAAATCAAATTTTCTCCAAAATAAAATACTCTTTTGTATTTATTTTCGTACATATGTGAAGAAACAAAATTTTGAACTTACCCCTTCGTACCAAGTGACGATAAGGAATTACTTCGATCCAAACTACAGCCAGATTCAATATGAAAATATACGAATAAAACAACATTGTGTAATAATTATGAATGTCGTTTATTTTGGTGTCTTAAGTTAAACGGTTTAGGACATACAAAATTAGTTTGTAGATTTATTTTTCTTTACTCCCTACTTCTTGTAGGCAATCTGTTGAATGAGAGATACATAATAATATCACATCATTACAAGTAATTTTAGGTCGGATGCTGCATCATTCGCATCTTTCAATTCAAGGAAACTGCGATTAACTGTGTAAGACTAATGAGTATGAGTCACACTCACAAGCTGCGATCCGACTCACACGCTGATTAGAGCGTAATGGAACAAAAAACGGATAGGCGTAATTTTTTAGTTTTATTGAAGCAATCGTAATCTATAAAATTTTCTATGTAGTGTGAGCCAAGTTCACAAGCGCGTAATTACTAGTAAAAATGTGGAAAACGTTCATTATGATGATTATATTCTCACAAGCGAATGACGCGACGTGACCGACCCAGATTTTAAAAAGCTTCATTCCAAAAAATCAGGCCACTTTTTAACAGCTCCGATCCAAAGAAACTTGAGTGCATTTTGCTTTTTTTGGTCACAGTGACCCGGCAAAGTTTAAAAAGATTCAAATTTTGAAACTTTGCCGCCCTATAAATTCTACAGTTCTCGTCCGATTTCAATAAAATTTGAGTTTTTTACATTCTATATAGGTTCGACTACTGTCTAAAAAGTTTAGACAATTTTGTTTTTCAAAAAATTTCAAAAAACCCTTATTTTTCAGTCTCAATTTTTAAACCAATTTTTCTAAGAAAATAAAAATTTTTGATTTTAAAAAATCCTAAATTTACTTTTAACTTTTTTACCCTTCCCCATGCCATACCTTAAATATTTTGCAAATAATAATTGTTTAAATAGTCGAAAACAATACCCGTCTACGAATCATTCGTACCTAGCTCACTGGTGCCAGCAAAACTTGTTTGTAGCCCACTTGGACTGGCGCTATTCTTGCTAAGCCCACTTGTACTTTACCCACTGGTAATAGCCATAACTCGTGCTAAGCCCACTCGTATCGATAATGCTCGTACCCAGTCAGCTTGAACCATTTCTGCTGTTACCGAGCCCTCTCATTCCTGCACCACTTGTACCACTGTAACTCGTATCAAGCCCCCTTGTACCTTCGCTATTATTATCGTACCAACAATCGTACCAGCAAAACTCGCACCTAAGCTGCTTTTAGGGATACTAACTGCGATAATTTTATGTTAGCCATAGTACATAAATATTTTTTTCCAGTGATCAGAACCATTTCGCTTTAAGCTTAGCATCTACTTCGGGCCCACGGGAAAGAATTGTCCAAAGCTTCTTGGTAGTGAGAAGGAAATGGCCAGGTACGAAGTTTCCGGATAATAATATAAATGTCCTACAACCATTAATTATGAAGTTGTGGCCTAATAATAATTAAAAACTTATTTAAAAAAAGGCTGGATTCCAAACAGTGTGCCAAACCTTATGCAACCACTTGAATTGTGTTACTGGAGTTAATAAAAATTTTCATTCAAAGTTAATAATTATTAAATGAAAGCACAAGTGTACAAACTACTATTTTTCAAAAATGAATTTAAATGCTGAAGCTTTTATTATTTTACTTTAAAATAACAATAATTGTATAATACCTTAAACATTATTTTATGGCTTTTGAAAGGTGAAGTCTCTGGTTAGGTTAGTTCTTAAAATAAAATACAATAATACTAATAAAATTATTGTGCGGCTGACCTTATTTTTCGCAAAATCGCAAATTGCTAAAGTCACATAATAAGCAAGTCAAAACTTGGGTTTATGAAGTTTAAAAATTACTAAAATCTATATTATTTAATTTAAATAGCTGTCTAACATGTAAGATGGATTGCCTATATAAACAATAACACATAATTAAGTGCCTAAATGTATCTAAGAAACCGAAAGAACTGCCGATGCATTAGATTTTACTTACATATAATCTATATAATAAGTAAGGTAGCGTACCACATATAAGGCCATATTTCCCGAACCACAAGGCGCACAAAGGCGTAAATGGTACCAAAATACGCAAAAGAGCAAGCGAAACACAGATAAATTGGGACATTTCAGAAAATGTGATAGGAAAGCCCAGAAAACCGAGATGCCAAAAATGCGAAATTGAAAAACATGGAAAAAGAGGGGGTCGGCGTCGTTCCTAAGGCTTTTGAACCGTGCCACGTACAAGCGCTATAAAGGTTTCAAAATACGCGGAACAAACCAAGGACTTGGTTTAAGGCGAGAAAGTAAAATAAAGTTTGCCCGGAAACTTTCCAGCGCAAAGCGCTTCATAGAGAATTTGCGAAAAAAGAGGGAAGAATGGCGGGGGCCCAAACACAGACACGCGGTCCAGACACAGAGGAAACCAATGCATTACAAGAAAGAGAAAACAAGGGCGCACATTTTGACACCTCACACGTGAATGCAGGTTGCATATTACAGATTTAGGAGGAAGGGAAATGTTAAATGTAAAGAAAAAAACGCAAAAAACAGGCAAAACGGGGGAGTATGGCGGCTAAAAAAGTAATACTACAAGTATTGAATACCATGAAAGAGGGGGATGAGCATGAAAATGCGGGCACTTTGATACCCCGTCGCCCACAAAAGGTGCCCATGGTCGAAAAGGGAGGTAAGAGAAGAGGAAGAGGAAGGAGTAGAAAAAGTGCGCAGATGACAGGAAAGGAGTAAACGATTAGGGAAGACGCTATAGGAACCGAAAAAACAAGAGAGTTGTAGTTTTATCAACAAGATAACCAAAATTAGGAAATTATAATAAAATTGTTGGTTTTGCTTTTCTTGTTGATAAAGCTGCATCCACCCAAAGTGACCCGCCTCCGCCTCCAGTCCCAGCAATAAAAATCGGCAGGCACGAAAAGCAGGAGCAGCAGCGGCAACTAAAATTGCATAATTCGCCCTCCACTGCTACTGCTAACAAAAACCGCAGAACCTAAGCCGCACCTCCACCATCGCCAACCGAAACTGTGGAACGGAACCCGCACCAACAGCACCGCTAACAGAAAGCGTATTATAGAAAATTATTTTCTATAATACAAAATTCCGGGTTCATTTCGACACAGGTATCCAAAATCCAAAAATTTGGCGGTTGGGACACGCCTATTTGCTACGTAATGCTTTACACTAGATTAAATGGAATAATTTTAAACCATAGCAAAATGCATTGAGTATGTTTTGATGTAATATAGTTTAAGCAGAGCACATCCTTTTACAAAAATTAATACGTTAATTTAACTGGTTAGTCATATAAAACATACTTCTATTGATTAGTTGTAAGGACCCATACGTCAAATTCAACTATGAATAAAATTATTATTATTCTTATTGCTTCTATTGATTGCAGCTGTTTTGACCAAGTTTTATAGGGTTTCAATATAAGCGTTATGAAGAGTGGTTTCGTTGTGGTTTCCATGTTACATTGGCGTGACGTGGGGTAGGCGACGGGGCAAGATGGGACATTTTTGCGTTACGTATTACTTGCAAGGCCCCCAGGGGTCGTGCACTAAATCGTTACGATGGGTGTCCGGCACCTGCCTATTTGCTACGTAACGCTTTAAACTAGATAAAATGGAATAATTTCAAAACAGCAAAAGCCATTTAGTACTTGTCGATTTAATATATTTTAAGCAGTGTACAAGTACCTGATTCAAAATAAATGTCCCTGCTTGCCACTAAAATGTACACGTTTATTTAATTCTGTACCCATATAAAACAAAACCCGACGGAGTGATTGCAAGGCCCCCAGGGGTCGTGCAAGTAATACGGAACCCAAGTGGAAATCTGTCAACAAGATGTTTTATGGCCGGAGCAGTAACATTTTTTCATAAAAGATTACGCAGAATATTCGTATGTTCAGTTTACGCATAAAGTTTACACAAAACACGCTGGGAACGTAGGACACAGTCAGAACTAAATTATTTACCGATAAGTGGTGTTTTTTTATGGTGTAACGAAGGACGGCAAAAATTTTCAGTTTAAATTTTTCCCGAATCCATATAACCGGACATTACAGTCGACGAAACAATTTTAAATTCAAACTGCAGGTTTGGCGCCAAAACGTTTTTAAATTTTGAATTTGTTCATTGCTTTAATGGAGAAACTTACTTCTTTAGATCCATTTGCCCAATGTCAGTTTTTATTCAAATTTCAAAAGATACTATCTGTTACATAGAAAATAGAACGCGCTTTCTGAAACACTGCCCAGAAGCATTTACAAACCAAAATTATCCCTGTAGTGAATTTTTAAAATTATAAATATAATTATAAATCTTCGTATTGTCTGGGTCCAAATTCTACCACTAAATTGGCTAGGTGGAAATTTTACCACAGTATTGTGTGAGGGTAAATGTGATGACATCAGTGGGTGGGTTCAATTATTACTACAGTATTGTCTGGGTCAAAATTCCCCCACTAAATTGGCTGGGTTGAAATTTTACCACAGTATTGTGTGAGGGTCAATGGGATGACAGTAGTGGGTGGGTTCAAATTTTACTACAGTAGTAGCTGGGTTGAAATTTTACCACAGGACTGTGTTAGTTTAAATTTTACTACAGTATTGGGTGGGTTTAAATTTGACTACAGTATTGGGCGGGTTAAAATTTGACCACAGTATTGGGTTGTTCAAAATACTACAGTATCAGGTGGGCCAAAACTTAACTACAGACCTTTGCCGGGGTAAGGTCTGTTTGACATGATCCGCTGCGATCATGCTTGCTGTGCTCATCGCTCTCTAGGACCGCACACCCCTGCTTAAGGTTGGGTGCAGCGCAACCAGTTACATGACGTACTGCTGAATACCATAACCGTCGACGTAAAAACCCCTTATTGTTGGCCAGGCAGCTGCAGCCAAGAAAGCGGCAAGCGGCCGCGGGTAGGTGGCAACTCGTGTTAAATTTGTTCGGATTTCGTAGTGCTATAGTGGAGCGTGTGTGTGCCAGGCAGCTGCTTTAAAACTTTGTTATCAAACTTTTCAGAGAGAAAATTCATAAGAAGGCATGCACACCTGCAGCTGCCGCATAGAAAGTAAAATAACATCAACGACAATATCGTAAGCAGCAACCTCAGAACGAACAGGCGCAAAAGAAGTGAAAAGTTACGTGAACACAAAACAGGCTAGCAGAAGCAAAACAAAGAGGCAAGCAGGACAATGCCACGAAGGAAAAGAAGTAATGTTAACGGGCAACGAAACGTCGAATACCTGAAGTGGCGCAGGGTTCAACGAGCTGGGGAAGCGAGGAGCACGAACATGGAGCAAGACGGAACAGGCAACGAACGAAGTGAACCTGCATTCGACCACGAAGAAGATATAAGGCAACTCGAGCAAATGTTTGCAACTGTGCAAGAACAGGACATTGATGCAGAAGGCGGATCAAACAAACCCCCTTGCAGCGCTGACGAAACTATGCAGTTTAGCATACCCACTGACGACACCGACGGGGACGCAGAACCAACAGAGAGCGAAGAGTTGCACCCTGAAAACAAGCTCGATGCTATGAACGTAAAATGCGGAGAGTGTGGAAGCCAAAACTTTGCTGCGGAGCTGCCCAGGGACCGGCTATTTACAACATGCTGCCAAAAAGGGACCGTGAAATTTGAACCTGTCGACGTCTATCCAACCGAATAAAAGAAGTTCATCACCTGCGAAGACAGCACTGCCAGCAAAGCTGACAGGCGCAACTTTAAAAGGTTCATAAGGCAGTACAACAGTGCTGCAGCATTTGCTTCAATGGGTACGCAATACCCTATCAAAACAAATGCTACAACCAACTGCGCAGGGGAACGCTTCGTTCGACTGCATGGGCAAGTCTATCATGTTGTGACAGCAGAACTGCATCCGCAACCACGCGCGAAGCCCCGGTACGCGCAACACTATATTGTTGACACGGAAATAGCAACCGCACAGCGAATGGGTATAGTCGAAAACGCAGGTTGCCCACCGCATATAATGGCTGAAATTGATGCCATAATCCGGGCTGTAAACGTATACGCCGCGGCTTTGAAAACGATGAAAGAAGTAGAAGACGAACGCACAGCCGAACCAACAGCGGCTCCAATTAAAGAAATCTGCATGACGCTAGCCCAAGACCCACGACAAGACCAGCGCCGATACAACATCCGTTTATCTTTCACTACTCGCCTTAGCCACCACCACTAGTTTACCTCATCACTTCAATATAAGGTAACTTGCTGTCACATGTCTGTGCTTTCACATTTAACGCTACTCTGCACCGCTAATTCCCTGCCATGACCTGGCGGACCGTGTGCCGTATGTGTGTTACCTTCACATCACTGTTGTTTTTTCTAGGGCGCCGTTCCAGTAAAAACCAAGCTATGGCGATCATCACCCAGGATGACAGAATCCACCTCTTGAAGGCCCACATCCAGAGGCTTAGCGTCCGCATGGCCCACAATGTTACACGAGGAAATGAGTTTCAGAGGCAGCTTACACAGTTTAATATTCAAGAGGAGGCGCACCGCCTGGCGCAAAACATTTCAGCGTTGCGGGAAGTTGAACACGACAGGCGCATCCTAGAATCGCGTATTACCGAAAACCGCAATGTCGTCACCTGGCTTGACCGATACCTTCACCATTTCAATTTGCAGCTAGAAGTCTTGCGGAGAGGAGCGCCCTTTATTCACATACGCCAACCACCTGCTCTCCCAAAGGGTGGTTGCACCAATGTCCTCATCCCTCGCCAGTTTACGACCCGACACCCTTACTAGTTCTACGCTCCATGTGTTTGCTCTGAGTCGCGTCGTCTTTGCGGCCGCTATATGCCGTGTTTTTTACTAGTCACTTTCACGTCTTCCATGATTTTATGTTAATAAAGGTACTCTTCCGGTCTTTCTGCTTTGGGCCTTACCGATTGTTGTTCACTCCTGTTCTTTTGTCGCTGTTGCGCTCGCAATTACCCGGCCACGCACAGTTGCCGCCGCGGCACCTGTCCGTCGGCCCAGTTCCATAGCTTCGCTATTGAACCTGCGTGGTGGTCACTGCAGGATAGCAACTGGCAGAATAGACTGTTGGACGACTGCCATACAAAAACAATTGCTTTACTGCAGTCCAGGCCTTCCGGCCCCACCCCCGTTGGTGCTTCATCGCGGCTGTCAGTTTGCCATTCGTTGCCTTGCAAGCTGGCAGTCACGAGAGTCATTTGCGCTGCTAGCAGTTTATTGCCGCACGCGTTCCCGAGACTCGTGTGACAATTATCTGCAGGCTTTTGGTCTTTTGCGCCTTCCCACCTCGCAGATTCTATCCTCCGTTGTCTTGCACACCCGACCACAGCTTTGCTCACCATCACCAACACAGCACCCGTTCGTGACCGACCTTCCTTCCCTTGGAGTACTATTTCTTGTGGCTCTTGGACTTCTTCCGCCTTTTCCCACCTCATACTAGTACAGGTACGTCCTTTTTCTACTCGCTAACACCATTCCTAAACATTTTTGTGCACAACACAGTGGCCGGCTGCTGCAGGTACCGCCGATTCCTCACTTGCTTGTTCTACCTCTTGCGGTCTTGTTGCTTTTAGGCCAAATATGGTCACCATCACGGTCCAAGCAGAGCTGGACAGTCTTGACCGGCGCCGCAATACTCTTCACATTCGGCTAGCTGTGTATAGCAACCGGACCCAAGAGCTTCAGTCAAGAGTCCGCCAATTAGAACGCCGCCTGGAGCAACTGCACCTTCAGGCCGGAGACCACCGATGTGCCATTTGGCGGGCTTAAGCCAAGGTTCGCCAAATGTTCACCTTTCTGGCGGCTCATGATGCCTCTACAGAGGACGCGCTTCATCAATTAAAATCCGTCCGCGCTGAAGAGCAATTCTTGCTACACGGCGTGTTCCGGCACCTGCCGCCGCCGCGACCACCTATACTCGCGCCCTGACCCAGGTCGTCGCAGCTACCATAACGTACACCCCCCCCCCCCGCCCCCCCCCCCCCATATCATTCTTCCCAACGTCATTTCTTCCCTGCCTTACGTTCTCCCTTCACTGCCACCGTATCGTGCACGGATACTTCTTATGCCCCTCCCCCTAATTTCTGCTGTGCGTTCTTATAGCTTCTGCTACCGTACTTTACCGTCACTGACCGCCCTCGTGTTTCTGCCCACCGCCAACCATTCTTCTTCGGTCGTGTTCCTAACTGTAAGTGCCATGCGTTTTCTCTTTTCTCGCGGTCACTGCCGCTACCTCTTTTGTGACTCTCTTAATCTCTTGTTTTTTCTATATTACAGATGGATTCCAATCATAAAGCAGCCCAACTGGCCCGTGTCGCCAGGAAAGGGGCCAGATTGCTTGCGACGTTGAAGTCGCACGAAAGCCAAGTCCAGCTACTACGAAAGCATCTCGAACTGCTGGCAGCGGAACAGAAATATATCGAGTCCTCGCCGACCCTTCCACCAGTCCGTCCTTCGATGCCTTTTTCCCTTCCCTGCTGCTCCCCTTCACGACCTGCCGCCCCTCAACTCCCGCCCCCCCAAGACGTCAAGCGGCCACGACCTGCAGAGGCAGCAGGTCGGGCCCCCCCTTCTCCAAGCGACTTTCCGGACGCTGCTGACGAGGCTGAGCTAATGGGTGTGTTCGAGGACGGTATGGACGACGCATTATTTGCAGCAGCCGCAACCGCCGACCGTTTGCCCCTGGCCCCCTCACCCGCTTCAGCAGTACCCGCGCCATCGCCACGGCCGAAGCAAACCAAAAGGCCCCGCAAGGCAACCCCAGCCGACGCCGTCCAACCGCCACCTCCTGATCACGCTCCACCGTCGGTGGAGCCTCCGGTATTCAAGCCCAAACCGGCCACTAAAGCTCGGCTTAAGCCAAAGGCCCCCAAGACCCCAGCCGCCATATCCTCGTCGAAGACCCAAGTCCCTAAGAAAGGGGGGTAATCACTCAGTTGATACCTATCTGCGTGAGCTGCCGGATCTTCGCCACCATGCGTTTTTGTACTCCCCCAAAATTTGTGCCACGCAACATCTAACTTCAAATTTGTGTGCCATAGTAGTCTTTATGAATCTCATTATAATCATACTAATGCTTGCACTGTGAATAAAGCAATTCCATTCTTTACATGCGCTTTCCGCCGTTACTCATTCTGCCCCAGCCCCCATGGGGGCCCTGCCGTAGGCAGGGGGGCCTTACTTCTAGTAATTACATAAGTACATATCACCGTATTTCCTTGCACCTTCCAAATATCAATGATGACATTATTATCAACGATTTTATCTTAGTGAAATTTCTATTGATTACCTAAGTAACGGCTTTCATACTTAATTCTACATATAGTACTAATAATAATTTTATTCTAAAGTATTATTACGTTGCTATATTAGATTGTCAAGTTAAATGAAAATTATTTACTCTGGCTTAATATACTTAGTTTGAATAGTTTTAGGAGTTGAGCCTGAGGGTAGTTTGGTTGGGTCATATCGATAAGTTTTGATAATAGGAGCCAGCCCTGCTCTTTTAAGAACTCCAGCTTCATAGTCTTCTCGGTTTTCAATATTTAATTTAGTACGAAATTTGGGCTTACGAAGCAGGTATACTGCACCTAGTGTGACAAAGTTCGTGGTTACTGAGTAACACTGAAGGGCCTGCAAAATATTGAAAATCAAAATACACGTACTATTCCATACAAATATAAAAAGCAAAAATAGCCTAAGTTAGACACGATTAAGTACCGAGTCTCAAATGAGTTGAAAACATACAAATATTCAAGTTTTTAAATCGTCTGAATGTCACAGATTAATATTAGCCAGTAGCCTCCTTTTTCAATAATACAAACTGCTTAATAAATTAGATTAATTAAAGCAGGAAATCCTCTACCGCAGGCATATTCATAGTGAGCAAGAAAGCAATAGCTGGGATGGTTCTTAATGCACGTTTGATGATTTTTTCTTCCATTGATAGGTTAGCGCTGCGTGATATAATCTAAATAAAATTAACAAATAAAATAACATCGTCAACACAGAATATTATAAAATCAAAACAATTAGAGTCCATATAGTAGTATGGTTATAGTTGCAGTAATAGTATAGTACTATTGCATTTAAACTAACACTTATATACGAATATTCACGGTACATATTTTCTTATTGTGTCAAAAAGTTTAGTGCACAGTAATTTGGAATCTAGATCTCTGTTCGCACATATTCCAATGATTTAATAATATTTTTAACGCTTATATTTTATTATTATTACCTCCACAGTGATTAGTCGTGTAGCAAGAGCGACGACTGGTAGAATATAAAATGGGTCACCCAGGGTCAAATCATGAAACCATAGAGTGCCACCCGTCCTCAGGCTGTCCACCGATGGATCTGATATTATTGTTCCCAGCGCGACATTAAAACTTGTGAATACTGGTGTCTGAAAAAAGATACACCGACTACCGAGATTAATATATTATGCGTAATAGGTATATAACTCTTTCTAAAATAAATAAAACATTAATTGAACGCAACGAAATATGTACAAGGGAATGTAAAACTGCACATTTTGTAAGTGTCCTAATTTATTACATACGTGAAAAACAGGGAGCAAAAATGACACGCGGCGGTTCATATTCTTCTCCTTCGTGTATACAGCCAGATCATTGCTGTATCGAGCAGCTCTCAAAGCATTACCTGACTTTTTTGCCTTCGTAATTTTCACCTGTAGAGCTTCCGAATGAGGCACATTATTGTAAATTCTAGCACCTTGTTGTTGAAATTTTACTATCAGTGGAAAAAGAACGAGACGAAGCAGGACCGTACCTGTCAAAATCAGTGAGAATTAGAATTCAAAAAGTATTGCTTCATGTGGGCCTGCATATATATTATATACATGTCAGCATGTGAGAAGGTACCTTATAATATATAGTTCGTAGATTTTTTTTACCTGCTACAATTGCACCACACCATGGCAGCCCCAGGTCACAATGCAAAAATTCTAAAAATTGCAGAACGTAACCAGAAGCCCACTTAATTGCCGAAGTATAAGCATGTACTGCTTTTTCTACAATTTCTGATAGAACTGATACAACTTGTTCCATTCTTTGTATGGCTGTAAAAATTATATTCAAAAATCTTCTGTTAAGCAATGGACATAAGCTACTAGTTAATTATATCTTACCAGTCAGCCTAAGCAAGAACAGCAAAAGCAAAACATGTGTAGGTAGGTACTTACAAAAATAATACAAACATTACAAACAATGCATCGTTGGATAGGTTGATAGGTATGCTTTAAAATATGTAGATGATTGTTTACCTGCTACAATTTTACCCCATAAAGGCAGGCCCACGTCACAATACAAAAATTCTAAAGCTTGCTGAACTAAACCAGAAGACCAATTAATTGCCAAACCAAGATTACGTGCTGTTGCTTCTCCCATGGCTGAAAGGTTTATTACAACTTTTTCGATTACTTCTGTTGGAAGAGCAGTGGTTTTGGAGATAAATTGATGTATTTGTTCATTTAAACTTTGGGCTACTCCGGAGGCTGCTAGGTCAACAGGCGTTTCGGGTGAGGATTCTATTCCAGGAGGTAAGGCGGCTTCGGTAACAGCTCCGACACCGTCAACGGTACTGCTCGAACTGGAACAGGAATCCTCTACATTCAAGACGGATGAGTCAATTTGTGTAATAATTGACACTGTTGATTTTCCGACATCAACTGCGTTATGAAAATAAAAAATTACGCACATTATTATTGTATAAAAAAATATGGATTCTAAGTTTACTTCATTTTAACTAATTTTTCCATTAAACTACTCACGCGTTTTGATTTTTCTGGTTTGGTTATGTTTTATTAATTGAATAGCAAATAGTATGACACAAGACGTAATCAATTTCGTTTTCTTTAGAATTAAACATTTCCATGCAAGTTTACTTACCATCAATCTAGTTTCAAAATTGTTTAAATCACCTGAACCCGACGATACTGCTGAAGTGCTTGCATTAGAAATAATACTGCACGTGCCCGTGCCCGTCGATTCACTACGAGTCAAAAGCAAATGATTACAGGAAGATGTTATAAACTGCGGTCTGAATTTTACTATAATATTTCTTGATGCATTCGCACAGAGATTTCGACAACTTTTTATTGATGAAATAGAGGCGTGTCGAAACATTTTAAGATGCAACTATTTTAGTATTTTGATAATAAAACACAAAACTTAAATCTTTAACGAGCAAGCGTGGATTCAAAATTCACAACAAAAAGAGACTTAAATTCATCCTACTGGCAAGTGGCAACGCATTCCTACGGATGTCTGGCTAGCAATTAAGCAATGCTGTCATGTCAAAACAAAATATTAATGGAACAGCAGCAGCATAAGTAGGTATATGTAGGTATGTTATTTTATAGTTCACAGTTCGATTATTTCGTAATTACAATTTTCATGAAGATAATTTGACAACTATTTATTGGTGGCGAACAGGTCAGGTGTGTCTAATCATTTTGATGCGTTAATAGTAAACTCACGGGAAAAAATAATCATAAAACTCTAATTATATATCGAAATGAAACAAAAACAAACTGATATTTCCACACACACACACAACTGCAGGACCTACATATGCGACACTTTTTTTCCTATGAAGCAAGAGCAAAAATTACTGTAGGTACGATGAAGCCACAGCCACATGTTAAGTTAATGTGAGGGAGAATAACAATAACATTAGAAATGGGAAAAGTGATGAAATAAATCACTAGACGCACATGTCATTACGGCACAGGCTAACTCATGCCGAATGTTGACATCCACTGCACATGTCATGAAAGGGGATCTATAATTCCTAATTTGTAATTGTAAATTTTAATATGTAATTACGAGCAGAGGTATTGCAGCCCGAATCTCAGTAACGTTGAATGGAAGTGTTCGATGGAAAAAATGTATTGGAGTAAAATAAAATGTAAGTCCTATTAGTCATATAGGGGTCGACCTAATTTACATTTTCGCAGTTGTCACTGGTGCTATACATTCAAAACTTATAGTACGCTAGTAGGTGTTAGATGTTTTATTTTTAAATATTATTTATTAAGAATGAATTACATAGAACTCAGGGTTCATGACGTTTTGACAATTAAGAAGTTAAAAAATTGTTCCTACCTATCTACATAATTTACGGGAATTTTGAAACTTTTGCAATACTAGAACAATTTCATCGAGCCATATATCATTCGAAAGGTAAATCACTAGTAGAATTCAAATAATAGAATGCGCCTCCATTATAACAAAACGTTTTCAAAATAACGGTCTTTTAATTTGAAAATGCCGCCAAAATTGTGTTTTATGGGTCACAATCAAAAAACAAAAAAAATGGTGTCTGCATATTTTTGAAGAGCTTTCAAATGATATATCATTCGACACAATCTGTTAACTTTTTTTAATTTGCAATTATGTTATTTAAAAACCATTTAAAAACTAATAACTACCGTGCGTGCACACTAAGTTATTTAGATTTGCCAAATTGTTACCGTTCGAATAGTATATCATGTTTGCGTAAGTTTACTGAGTGACCGGTCGAAATCTTCATTTAACACAATATTTAATGTTTTGGCGGGAAATTCAAAAATTTCTATATTAAATTTTTGCATTTATTAAGAATATAAAAATTCCTGTGCGTAAATCGTCACAGCTAACCCGTTTACGGCTTCTTCCCTTTAATTTACAACCTGTTAATTGAGAACTAAAATTTGGCGGCAAATTCAAAATTTTTAATCTCGCTGTTAAGGCTGCCATTAAACAAGGGCTTTAGCCCTTGTTTAATTTCTATAATAATAATAAGACTTTATTCGTCAACTGCTTTCATTACAGAAGGTTGTCTAAAAGACACAGTATACGGATCAAGGGGTTCACATTCAAAATGAAATTTTATAGGTTAATTTGGCAATATATTGTTGTTAATAAGAATATATTTTATACATATTATGTCGAATGTCGAACTACTTAAATTCAGAAACCTTATGATGCATGAAGGAGTAATACAGTTGAGCTAATGAAACGACGTTCGAAGTTATCAAGCAACATAAAAATGCCTGTAAAGCATTGAAAACCAAAATAAATAAATAAATTTTAGAAAATAATAAAAAGTAGATACCTACCTACCTACTAAATGGCGTAAATCGTGAAACTTTGTCTCATAAAATATTATGGTTAGTACTTACTGCAGGTAAATCCATAGTGACGGGGAAAACAACCATGGGGATAATAGCTCTCATGACATCAGTTTTCGTAACTTGACCTCTCAAAGTAGTCGGTGCTTTTGGGCTTTTTGCTCCTATCTAAGTTAATGATGAATGATTTAAAGCATTATTACCACAAAATGTCAAAATAACAGTAGCTATTCAAGTGATCAATTTTATAAGTATATATTTATAACATAGGATATGTACCGCATTTCTTATAGTAGCACCCACTGGAAGTTACGCTAGTTACATAGGACTAATTTAAAAGAATGAAAATTTAATTAATTAATATCATAAAAAAGCCATTTGGACCCCTGAACTTATAAGAGATCCTTTAGACTTTAGACTCAACCTATATTTTATTATATTATTTAACCAAGGACCTTTATCCTTGTATAACCAAATGTAAAGCACAATCACATCGACGGTGAAGTATCAAATTGGTTAACTTCCACGTTTTGCTAAAAGCAAATCGGATTCCTTCCACTTTTTATTAAAAGCAAAACGGTTTCCTTCCATTTTTAGCTGCGGACAGCATTTGTATAGGCATAGCCACACTAGGAACAAACCGGTTTTATTGGGATGATGCACCAATGACGTCGTAGAAATTAGGGGTTGTCCACAAATGATGTCAAGGATCGTTGCAAAAATTGAAGGAGTGATCCATAAATGACGTCAAGGACTGTTGCAAAAATTAATGGGGTCGTCCATAAATGACGTCAAGGACTGTTGCAAAATTTGAAGGGGTCGTTCATAAATGACGTCCATGGTCATACCAAATATTAAAATGGTCGTCCATGGACCTCATTTAGGCACAGCCCCTTCGATGTTTAGAACGAACATAGACGTCATTTATGAACGACCCCATTAATTTTTCAACAGTCCTTGACGTCATTTATGAACGACCCCTTCATATTTTGCAACAGTCCTTGACGTCATTTATGGACGACCCCATTAATTTTTGCAACAGTCCTTGACGTCATTTATGGATCACTCCTTCAATTTTTGCAACGATCCTTGACATCATTTGTGGACAACCCCTAATTTCTACGACGTCATTGGTGCATCATCCCAATAAAACCGGTTTGTTCCTAGTGTGGCTATGCCTATACAAATGCTGTCCGCAGCTAAAAATGGAAGGAAACCGTTTTGCTTTTAATAAAAAGTGGAAGGAATCCGATTTGCTTTTAGCAAAACGTGGAAGTTAACCAATTTGATACTTCACCGTCGACATGCAATTTCGAATCCGGAATTCGGTTTACACACATATTACAGTGATATAGGATAATAGAGTTTTAAACAGCTCATCATATAATTATTAGAGATCCAAATGGTCTGTTCCGGACCAAACAAATCTCGTCTGGTCCGACCATATGCAAAAGTTTAAAGGGAATCCAGCGGGGTACTGTGGTTTTCTACTCAATTTCGTTGAATTATTTATGTATATCTGTATTTATTTATTACATTTAAAGACATTTTTTTAAGTTAAGTGAAACCTATTTTTCGTGAAATCTAGGGCAAAATTTTAGGCAAAATTTTAGAAATAAATTTGTTTTGGAAATTCCCTTGTCCGAAATGGTTTGGTCTGGTCTGGTCTGGTCCAACGGCCGGACAAGATCAGAGCATAAAATCAGGACCAGACCAGACCATTTCGATTACTATTACTAATGATAATTATATTATCACCTCCAAAATGATGCGTAGTGTAAGACAAAAGATTAGCGGGAGAATATAATATGGGTCAGCCATGGTCAAATCATTAAACCATAACAAGCCACCCGTCTTCATGCTCTCCACCGGAAGACTTGTCATAGCTTCCATCTCCAGTGTACAACTTACAATTACTAATAAGTGAATAACCTGAAAGACATAACATGCACCGGAAACAGCGCATAAGTAGGCATTACTTAATATGCAATCAAATAATATTGAGTATGCTGTAAGGTAATAAAAGACACTATCTAGTGTCTATTCTAGAATTGTCTGACAGAAATAAAATTATTAGAGTTTCAACAGTTTCGATTGTTCTAATTACCGGCTGTACAAATAACTTATTAGGTTTGATAACCTTCTCTATCAAAAATACAGACAAGTCATATCCGTATTTTGCAGCCATCAATCCTTGGCAAGAGTTTTTTGTTTCCGTCCTTTTTACCTGCAGTGCCTCCAATTGAAACAAGAATTTATTAATCTTAGAGGCTTGCACTTGTTGCTTAGGCCTGACTACTGCGGAAGAGAGTGCGAGACGAATCACGACAGTACCTATCAAAATCAGAAAAAAAAACACAAATATATACAAAGAGCCTATTAACAGAGATAGCTACCAAGGTACTTAACTATGTACCTGCCACAATCGCAACCCACCAAGGCAGGCCGACGTCACAATGCAAAAATTCTAAAGCTTGCTGAAATAAACCAGGAGCAGGCGAATAATCTGCCAAATCAAGACTACGTAATACTGGCTCTTCATTTGCTGTAAGAGCTGCTGCTACTTTTTCTACTTCTTGTATTGGAATAGCAGTGGCGTCGTAAATAAACTCTATTTTTCCATTTAAAAATTGTACTACTCCAACGGATGCCGGGTCACCAGGTGTTTCGGCTGAGGACACTGCCCCAGAAGATAAGACTGCTTCGGTAACGGCTCCGACACCCGTACTGCTGCTGGAACTGGAATCCCCTACGCTCAAGACGGAAGGGTCAACTTGTGTGTTTGTCGACAAGGTTGATTTTCCAACATCAACTGTGCTTAAAATAAATTCCCAAATTACAATAATTATTCATTGATTCACCTCATTCTTTTTAAACTAAGCAACAAAGCTGCTCACACTTCCCGTCTGTAAAGAATCAAAATGACTTATACTTAATTTATGCTTCAATCAAAATGAGCTATGTCATAAAAACAAAATGAAAAACATGCATAAAATGGTAATAAGGACTTTTTTAAAAGTGCAAAATGTTCTATTTACATGCTTTTGAAAAGTGTAAAATGTTTAATTTACATTTTTTTTCAAAGTGTAAAATATTCTATTTACTTAAACGCTTTCAATACACGTTTCCATATTTTTGTAGATAGTGGATATTGTTTTTAGCTACAAATGGATATGGGTCATTTTGGTTCTTCACAGACTATATTATGTACCTGCGGTTTTACTATATAATTATAATAAATTAGTTTCATAAGTTTTCTAAAATGATGTCTTAAAAGTGACTTAATTCACCTGAAGCCGCTACTGCTGAATCTTGTACTTTAAAAATGTGACTACCAACGCCTGTAGATGCACTTCGAGCCACCAGAAAATAATTACTTGGAGACTTTACTAATTGCTGTTTAAATTTTTTTGTGTCGTTTTTGTTTCTTGCTGCATTCATGCAGATACTTCGACAACTATATATTGATGAAATTGAGGCGTATCGAAGCATTTTGATGCACTGACTTTATATTAATAATATTTCAAAACACAAATGCACATGTATTTAACTAGCAAGCGTGGATTCAAAATTCACAATGAGGAACTTAATGAATTTAAAGGCAAAAATAATGGTATAATTATGCGTGTTAAGGCAGAAAATGTGAAATTTTTCGTGTTATACGCTTAGTGCACATCCTCGAATAAGTCATGGGGGCTCAAATAAACGCCGGGTTATAAATAACAACATCGTATATTAGAAGTACTAAACAACATAGTCAACATAGGTAAATAGTAGGACTAAAATTTGGATCAAAGAATTCTCTAATATGCATTGTTTTTGAAAAACTCAATACAAACAAAATCAAACTAAAAACTGGCCTGAAGCATAGTTTTGTATAAATTAGTTTCATCTTTTGATCGTAAACTTTAAAAGTCTAAATAAGCACAGGGCTTTAATAAGCGCCGGGTCGAAAAAAAATGCCTGGCGGCCGCTCTAATAAATCTTTAATGATAAGCGCCCGGAGTAGGTAGTAGGTATATACGCAAGCGTATCAGGAATTTTGCATGTTAAATCCCATAAGGAAATAGCTATGTACATGAATATGTACTTTATGTTGAAATGATGCAGGAGTGGATTAGTAAATGACGTCGTGTAAATTGTGACGTGTGGGGGGTGAAAAAGTATGCAAAGGGTGGGTGGGGTAAAAATTTTAAAAAAATTACAGAAAACAAAAAGCCAAAAAACATCAAAAAGAGTTACAATAAGAACATATAAAATTTACATACACATAATGCTAACCATGGTGGCAGAGTAGGTAGAGTAACATATGACGTGTAAATTGTGACATGTGGCGAGTTAAGAAGTATGCATGAGTAAGTATTATTGAGGTGTTAAAGATATTTAGTATGATATGCTGTACAAATTCTAAAGTTGTATGTAGAAGTATCATGATGAAAAAGTAAAAATATAGAAAAGTAAATAAGTACATACATCCACCCAACAATACATATATTAAACAGTTAACTATTAAGATTATTTATTTTCTTATAAACAATAAGGAAACTTCAATGAAGACAATAATTGTATATAAACAATAAAACTTTATATTACATATCATTAATAATCTCTTGAACAACTTCAACTAATTTGTCAGTTTCCAGAACTGCACCTGCACTGAAACAAGCACGACATATGACAATCTCCTCAAATCTAAGATATTGTTGACACTTTGTTGCCGATCCACGTCCAGGTACCTCAACTCGATTAATTGGTTTATCAACAGCATCATCGCCGCATAAAGTACAATCCAGTGTACGAAAATCCCGCAACACACAAAACCAATTATTTATATCCGTGATTTCCTCAGCCTGCTTCGCATCATCCATATCCAGGGCTTTTGCTTGATCCTCAATTCTTAGATGTTTTTTAAAACACCTGCTGCAGTAATATATGAATCCACATTTTTTGACACCAGGTTCGACGTTCAAACAGTACAAGTAAAGGTAGCCACAATCGAAACACTTCAAGCGTGGAATGGTTGCGGTTGATGCTGCTGTTGACGGCGTTGGTAGAGGTTCTACACGAGCGGCCATTTTGTATGGTGCATATCGTCCTCCTGAAAAGAATAAAAAAAAAATAAATAAATAAATAAAATCGATTTCAACAACAGAAGTACACCACACAAAAGTAAAACGTATCTATTGTACAACTGAAAAAAGACTTACCCATAATAGACAAAGGTGATGCTTTTCTAGATGAATTGGAATACTCCCTACGTAAATAAGAAGAGAGTTTTACAAGTAACTTGTTCAGAGAGAAACAAAAGTTGTAATGAATACATGTTGAAGATCCAAATGTCCAGAGGCCTCTTTTATATCCAAGAAATTTCATTACAAAAAATGCACAGTAATTATTTGCTGCTTTTATAGGGATAGGCGGACGTGAAAGTAAGCTATTATTTATTTTTGTATTCTATTTCTGGAAAAACGTTACCCTTTTTAATCCCAAATTCGTGGAATTTATACACAACGTTTCTTTTTTTAATCCCCAATGTATGGAATTTATACACAACGTTTCCTTTTTTAATCCCCAATGTATGGAAGTTATACAAAACGTTACCTTTTTTTAATCCCCAATGTATGGAATTTAC